>QEAP01000249.1:3567-37732 GCA_006535975.1 Chytriomyces confervae
GTCAAGTCATTTATTTGACACTCTAAAACGTTAAATAGAGGGGTTCACAGAGCTACTGCATGCCTTAGATATCTAAAACATGTCAATTATTAACTGCTTTTTGCACTTGGCCATCTGTTCGTCACTTGTGTTGCTTGTTCCCTTGTGCGCCCCAATTTAAAATGGCAAATAAAACCTTGCCAAAATTGGCCACTGCTGCTCCTCGGTGGCACTCACACTTGCCGCACTGTCAGCGAGCAGCACCTGCACCTTCCAACTCTGCAATGTATGCTTTCAGAGGGAGTTGTCAATCCAAGCCATTCACTGAGGTGCTCTCTCTCACATTCACTGCTCCATCTCCAACTTACCTGCTAAACAACTTCCCAACACAGATTCCATGCAATCCAGTCACTTTGCAGGCAGCGCAGTCGCATGTCCAGTTGGGGAGGGTGTGCACACATGAGCGGCAGTCTGCTGGCGGCCTGTTGCAGCTTGCAGCTGCGCAGGATACCTTTTGCTCTCTGCGAAAAGCAGACAGCTGCTTCTGGTTGCCACCCAACCCTCCCTTCCCTCATTGTCCGCAAGGGACCAATGTGACACCCTCACCCTGGTGCTTCTTACAGTGGACTTGGTTCTGTCGCAGATTTTGCAAGCAGCATGCAATACCCCATGGCTTTCAAAACAGGTCAGAAAATTATCTGATCCTTGTCGCATGTGGTACTTCTTACAGTGGACTTGGTTCTGTCACAGATTTGCCTGTTGATGCTGATTGGAGTGGCCTGCTTGCACCATCACTCAAGGCCAAACAGGTCAACTCAGATGCCTGCAATCTCTTCAAGGCACATTACGCAGATAGCGCATCAGCAGAGTTAGATACAGATTTTAAAAACAAGATATTTTACTTGAGACAGGCAGGACTTCTTTATTTGCTAAATGACATGTCCACCATAAGCAGCATGTCACTCAGTTTCCACTAAATGGCATATCAAGCATTGTCGAGAGTACTTTAAGATCAATTCCATTCAAATTCATTGTAGATTGATGCACTCCTTCAGTTCCATCATATGCTGGAATTTCAAAGCGGGTTGAACTTGAACTGCTATCAGATCCAGTAACTGCATCCAATGCTGATTCCAGGTCTTCCACAGTGAAACTTAATTCTATTCATTGTGCAGATATGTATCATTAATCTTCAATGGAAACCGACTTCCTGCTCACCATTTTCAGTTGCAGGTGTCACACTGTCAATGTCTTCAAAATCAGCAACCGCATCCGTACTTTCCACAAATGAGACTGAATTTTGTTGCAGTATGTCCAGTTCCTTCTCATTAAAGCTTCCAGTCCTTGCCACAGTACTGGACCAGTCTATTAGCAGTTAGTTTGTGAGTGCGCTTGTTGACATTGAAGAGTTTTGTACTCACTTATCATTTGAACTCTTTTAATTTTTCCTTGCCGCAGGTCATTGATTGGAACTTTCTTGGCATTGGGCTTGAGCACTTGATATTTTTGGAGCAAATCTCCTTGGAATGTTGCGCGTCATGCTTGCACTCCACCAACAACTTTAGGGCGAGTAGTTATCTTACCATTTTGCTCCATTGTATCTTTAATATCTAAATATGCAAGGATCCGTGATGGCTGGTGGTGAATGTCTGCTTTTGCTGATTGTCTCATTGTTTGTTCAGCAAAGTCTCCAAGAGTCAAAGTGCTGATGCGGTGACTGTTGTCTGATTCAAATGGGAGCCTCAAGATGCCAATATGAGTCCCACCATTCTTCACTGAATGGATGTTCAGATGTTAAGGATTATCAGTTCAATAAGGGAACATCATTGAACCTACCAAAGTTTCTTATCGCAGCAACCATTATTAAATAAGACTTTCTCTGTGCCTCTTGTACTTTCACACCACTATTTCCCATTGCATCTGATTTTTCTTCACTTGCTGATGTTGCTGCGGCTTCATATTCATCTCACTCTTTTTGACTCAAAGCAGCCAATTTACTGCCAAGCTGATCACCGCTCTCTGCGGTGACCATTTGAAAATCTTTCATCTGAACCAGTTCAGCCTGACTGTCCTCCTTCCTCAGTGCTTTATTTACATCTGCATGAGAAAGTTGTTACTTCTGTTGCAATATATGATGCAGCTGTCTTACCTTCAAGTTCTTTCCCGAGCTTGCGCAGAAACAGACTGTAACCTGACATCTTTTCTAAAGCTGAAATGCGCAGTTTTCGAGGCTTCTGAACCAGAATTTCATTGAGCTCATGCAAAGAATTTGCGCCAGGTTGCTGATCAGGCTCATTGCACATTGGTTCTTCTGGTCCCATTGTTGGCTTGGCAGTGCTTTTTTTCTTTTGCTGTCGATAGTTGCGTATGTAATCCTGAAACGCAAGCATGTTGAGAACATAACTGGGTCTTCATTCACTGAAACAATTGGGGATTGCACATACCATCATTGTTACAGTATCACATTGCAGCTCTGCACTCAGGGCATTGATTCTGTTGGTGCAGCTCACTTGATTCACCAGTCCAGCGTGGTCGACTTCATAACGCACTTGACTGGACTGTTCCTTTGTCAATGGCATCTGAGGTGTTTATAGAGTAAGTTGCTTGTTTCGAAATGCCTGTTGCTGTTGCATTCACATCAGTGTCCAGATTTGGCTAAGTCCTTTTTCTTCAAACACGGTGTCAGTCACCAAGCAGTTGATATAAATCAGTTTATTCAGCACAAGAAATTCTGATTTTTCTCACCCCTTATATTCAGACTAGGTGGGTCTTTTATACCCATAGTTGTGGAAAAAGATAGCAATATGATTAAAAGAAATGACACGTAAGAATTTGAGAGTTAGGTAGTTGAAAGTTTTGTCCTAATTGTTTATTACATGGCGACAATCACATCCTCATTCGTCTAGTGGTTAAGATTCCGCCCTTTCACGGCGGCGACCGGGGTTCAATTCCCCGATGGGGAGCACAATTTTAGCGTTTTACCGTTTCTCACTCTTGGTGTTCTTTACACGACAAGGCTGAACAGATCCTGTGTCAGAGTTATACTGCGGATCCAGCTTCAGTGTTGCCTGGCGGCTAAGAAATTAGTACCATTTGCACCCACTGGTTCTGGTAAATAAGCCAGCTGGCGCAACGTTATGCGAAGTCAGTTTCATAAAAAAAAATCCCATGATCTACACATGCCATCTCGCCACCTCGCAACGAGACTCTGCCCTCTCAAAAGCACTTGCACAACTTCCTGCCGACCTTGCCGTGCGAATAGTTTACACGGACGCAACAACAAACAATCTCATCCACTGCACACCGTACCCGGGCACAGGCGTATGCCTTATTCCAGCCGCCGACGTTGCTTCGAAACCTGCCGATGATGAATCGTTCGTATCACTCTATTGCGCGCTTATGGATAAAACGAATGCAATTGTGTTGGTGGAGACTCGGGAGGGCAAGCTGTGGGCCGAGTTTACGCGATTCCAGGCGGTGGGTGGGTTGGAGTTTGGGTTGAAAGTGGTTCCTGTGGATTCGACGGAGCATGGTGCGAGGTATATGAACCACACCGGACCCTCTGGCTTTTTTTTTTTTTTGTGCTGTTGACACGCACATTTTTTTTTTTTTTTTGCAGAATGATTGCGCGCATGATTCATCAAGAAACTCGACCGTCGAAACCTACTGCACTTGTAGGCGCTGCCAGCGGAAAAACTGAGAACCAAAACACGCTTCAAATCAAAAGCGTATGTGGAATTCCGGGCATTGGCGAGCAAAAAGCGCGCGATCTTTTGAACGAGTTTTCCACGTAAAAGTGTCCTTTTTTTTTTTTTTCTCCTCTTCTCATTTTCTTCCTCTGTCTTACCTGTTTTTATTGTTGAAAAAACACACAGGTTACGTGGCCTTGGAGATGCAAGTGAAGCGGCGATTGCAGAACGAGTGAAAGGAATGGGACGCGTGCAAGCGAAAAAAGTGGTTGCATTTTTCGAAAACGAAAAGTCACTGCACTTTCTGGCTTAGTATTTTTTTGGGGAGGTCTACCTAAAATGGCCTCTGCTGTAGTGACAGTTGGAACCATAAGCATGAGCATAGGCGAACGAGGGAGGAATAGAGAAGGAGCATATATAGGAGTTTATGGTTCATTTTTGGTTGATGCATAAAAAATGGGCATGTGACAAACTGAGAATTCGTCTTTTTCGCGAGCTGGTGCCTTTTTCTTTATTGCAAACATCATTTTGGATCACTGAGGAGCCAATCGCGAGTAAAAAAATAACCCTCCGCGATTCCGACCACCAGAGTAAAAAACAATGCCAGCAACGTTTTCTGCAAGGAAAACATGTGTGAGAAAATATCGAAAAAACTGGTAGGGAACACAAAAAACAGCGAACGCACGCCCAACAACCAAAATAAAGCCAATACAAACCATTCCAACATCGCTTGTGACTGTATACGCAATACTATAAACGGCAACAAACACGGCAACCATGCTAAACACGACATTGACAATAGAGCTAAAGAGTCCCACGACTGCCTTCATTTCGTTGCGCTCTTGTCGCGTCAGAATTGAAATGGAGCTTGCTGGCTTCACATCTTGTGTCATTCGTTCGTACGCGTCGTTTTCGGTTTTTCGGCGCGCGTCGTCGAGGATTTGGAGGAGTTGGGCGCTCTGTGTGATGGGGAATCGAAATTAAAACAAAGACAGGATTGCGTTGATGAAAAAAGAGATGTGCGCGAGGTTTGCAACGGGGTTTTCGAATTGAAGCAACAAAAAAGCAAAACATGAAATCAAGAAAAAGCGCGGTACTCCTCAAAACTGACACGGCTGAGAAACTTTCAATCCAACAGAGTCGAAAACCCAAATGTCGCATGCGCAAAAAAAAAAACAAAAAGAAACCCACACCTTCTGTCTGTCTTTTTCAGCAACGGGTCCTTTGCAGCCGTCAAAGATCATTCTGCTGCCAGATAAAAGCTGAGAAAGCGGCCGCGAGAGAACTTTTCCGAGCAATTTGACGGCAGAGTGGTCTATATGTTGGTCAATGCTCGTGTCGCGAAAGCGGTCGCAGTCTTCCATGAATGCGTGTTCTGTATCGGATGAGCCCAACTGTCCTTTGTCTGCCTTTTCGAGGGCCTCGGTGATGGCTGAATGCAGGGTTGGCGTAACAAGAACGAGGACCATTTCAGTGACGTGGATGGTATTTTTGTTTGTTTATGATTTTATTTGCGGTGTGTTTTCTTTTTCTTTTACAAAACCACAAGCTTTGGCTGTCAAAGAATGTTGGTTCTCAGTTTCCGACAAGCACTGCTGCGAAGCATGGGAGGAATGCAAATGCGGATGGGGTTACGGTGGAGCAGCAGTGAAGGAGCGTCCGTTGCAGCAGCCGTTGAAGCTGCGAGCGATTCAAAAGCCGCGGCAGCAGCAGCGGCAGCAGCAGCAGCAGCAACAGACGACACCGCCTCATGGCTTACTCATCCCAGCGTGATGCCCAGTGTTGGTCGTGCCGTTGTGGAGCGATTCAAATTCACAGGAATGACACCCGTGCAGCGTATTGTCATGGACACACAGCCAGGCATTGGGAGCCGACGTGACATGCTTGTCCGATCGAAAACGGGTACGGGAAAGACGCTCGCGTTCTTGGCAGCAGCGGTTCAAGCAGTAAATGTGGAAAGAGAGTTTGAGAAATCAGATGGTCCGAAAGGAGGTGCGTTTTTGCTTGCTTGGGGGGGCTAAACGTGTCAAATTTCTTAAAACGTGACTGAAACTTGTGTGCGCAGTTGATATCCTCATCTTTTCGCCAACGAGGGAATTGGCCGTGCAAACCGGTTATGAGGCTCGAAAGCTGTTGGGTCTGCCCGTTCTTGGCAAAGCGGGCGCTGTTCACTCCTCCGGAAACTACGTGACGGTCGTTGTCGGCGGCGAAAGCAAGAACCCGCAGCTGGACGGTGTCACTTCTGCATACAAAAAGAGTCGCAAATCATTATCGCAAGCTAGTAACGGTATTTCGATCGTGATTGCGACCCCCGGACGAATGTGGGACATTGCAACTTCAAATCAGTCGGTCCAAGATGCGCTCAGAAATGTCAAAATTGTGATTTTCGATGAATGCGATTTGCTGCTTGAGATGGGATTCCAAAAGGTGCAGCAGCAACTTCTCAACTTGTTCCATCGAACCTGACTGACAAATTTTTTCAGACAATTCAAGAAATCTTGCAGTTTGTCCCAAAACCAAACAAGCGGAACACGTTCATGTTTTCAGCCACACTTTCGAACGAGGCTGTTCGTGCTTTGGCCGCGGACCAGCTCGTCAACAAACCTGTCCATGAGATTGATGCAACCGTCATCGCGGCTGACCCCCTTTCACCAGAGACGTCAACGTCAGATGAAACGCATGCCCACGTTCCCCAAACATATGCTCTGGTACCACACTATCAATGGGCCTTTATTCTGTACAAGGCGATTCTGTCTCATGTAGCGCTCCACAATGCGGAAAAAAATCCACCACGCATTATGCTGTTTTTCAACACCAGCAAAGAAGTGGCATACTTTTCAAAAGTGTTTTCATCGTTGCCTGAATTTGTCAGTGCGAGTGAATCTGGACGATTCGGCGCTGCACGCACACCAAAAGAAAAGGACCTGATTCGCGTTTATGAAATGCATGCAAGGCTCGAACAATCGAAACGTGCAAAAGTCAGCGATGCGTTCCGTAACGATACTGGGGGTCCAAGTATCATGTTGACGACGGACGTGAGTGCTCGTGGAGGTATTACAAGTTCATTTTATATGCGGATAACATTTGCACAGTTGTTTATAAAACATCTTACCCGTCTCAGTCGACTACCCGCATGTTAGTTACGTGATTCAAAGTGGTGCCCCCACATCGGCACCGCAATACGTGCACCGTGTGGGTCGTACCGGACGTGCCGGGCGATCCGGAATCGGACTTTTGTTGCTCGAACCATTCGAAAAGGCATTCCTCAAAACGTTGCTACGCAAAGGGAGTATTGAAATTGTTGGCGATGTGGTTGTGGATTCATGGGTTGAAAGCGCCGATGAGAAGGATAAAGAGCTGAGAACTCGCGTCAAAAGCTTGATGCAGGAATTTGTGGCGGATACAAAGAGGGATCTTAAATCCGCTGCAGAGGGTTGCTATTTGGCGTTCCTTGGACACTGTGAGTTTTTTTTTTTTTTGGCCCCCTTTTGACATGATTTCTGAAAAAAAATGTCTTTTTTTTATTTCCAGACAAGCAAGCGTTCTACTTGACAAAACCCCAAGCTGCGTCCGCAGCACAGTCATACGCACGCAATGTTCTGTGTCTGGCTGATGCGCCAACCCTCAGTTTTTCTCTTGCAACCAAGATGGGTCTGATGAATACGCCCGACATTAATGTCGAGCCGTCACCGAAAGGGTTAAAAAGGCTTGAACGAGACATGAAGAACAGGCCTCCGCTTGCAAGGGTCGAAGGGAGTTTCAGAGCCAACCCATGGGAGAGGAGAGGTTCCAGCGTAAACTGGGAAAAGAAGCGGAGGGATAATTGAGAACGTCCCGATCTGCTTCTTTGTTTCCTGATTTTTGTTCCCATTTTCGCGAAGACTCCCGCCCGTCTATTTTGAGATGCATGATGTGATGCCCCTGATTTCGGCAATATTAAATTTTTTTAATGAGAAAGTCATAATGAAGTTCCGAGCGAGATGCGGAATTACGACAACGGCAAATTTAAACGTCTTCAAAGGATCAGTAAAACTGTCGAGATTCGCGTTCTGTCATGTCCCTCGTGTTTGGCTGCTTCAGGTTTTGCTTCGCTGGTGCTCCTCCAGATATGTTTGTCACTGACACCGGACCTCACAATCCTCAGAAGTACAGTGCTAGTGGCGCTACCCATCGTCATCAGCGGCCCGGACATCACGGCGCAGTCTTGCATTTCAGCATGCGCACAGTCTCATTCATTGGCAATCATTGGTGCTTCCAACAACGTGAAGGTGATGATGAAACCTCATGAAACGAGGGAAGAAAAACTCATTTTTAAAAAAAAAAATTAGGACTCCTCTTACAACACCAAAAACAACCTGCAATCATTAGACGAATTTTCATGTCACTGCGATTCCTCAATCCAATCAACGACTCTTGTCCCAGTCTCGATGGAAGAATGTGACGTCTTTTGTCTTGACGGGTACAGCTGTGGCGGCAGCAGCAGTGCAGAAGGGTCGACATACTGGTTACTTGCTTTTTTTTTTTTTTTCAAAAGTACACTCAAATCTGATGACCCCACCTCCCCATATTTTTCCCTCCCAAAGTGTTTACACTATCCCTTCAAAACCTGGAACCCGACCTCGACCAGTTCCAACACCAACCATTCCTTCTCCAAACAACCCGCCGCCGCCGCCGCGGACCCCTGATCCGACCAAAGTAGGATCACGCGTTTATACTCCCACTGGGACGCCCGTGGGAAGAGGGACGGGTGGTGGAGGTGGGCGGCTGCCTACCACACCGATTCGAGGAGGGCCACCGGTTTATGTGACTCCTGGTGGAGGGGAGGGTGGGGGAAGTCGCGGGACTCCTGTGGGAGGCGGTGTTGCAACGGGTGTGCCCGGTGGAAGCGGTAGTGGTGGAGGTGGTAGCGGTGGTAGTGGTGGAGGTAGTGGTGGAGGTGGTAGCGGTGGAGGTAGTGGTGGAGGTAGTGGTGGAGGTAGTGGTGGAGGTAGTGGTGGAGGTAGTGGTGGAGGTAGTGGTGGAGGTAGTGGTGGAGGTGGAGGTGGTGGTAGTGGTGGCGGCAGTAAAGGAGGAGAAAGCGGTGGAATTCCTGCTGGCAGCATTCCACAGCAAACTTCAGGTCAAACAGTTGGATCAGGAGGAAATCCGAATGATCCAAATGCAAATGAGCTACCTCCAACTGGAGTAATGCGGAAAGGCTCCGCAAAAAAGGCAATAGGTAGTACTAGTGTTGGGACCATGCTGGTTTTCATGACGCTGTGGAACTTGTAAGGGGTTTGATGGCGATTGAGGAAGGAATTTAATTTGTTGACATTCTAGTACCATAATAAGCATAAGGCAGTGTGTATCTGAACTCGCAGTTGTTGTGTTATTATGATTTTTTTTTTTTATTGGCCGCAACATTTTATTTTTCGCTCGAATTAGGCAGAAATATTGGGGAGGCCGCATCCAGCCTTAACGTATCCTTTCACGGCGCGCGGGCGACCGAGATCTTTGGGAAGTTCGTTCGCCAGTTCGACAGTGATAAGCTCACGAATCTGGGAAAAATGCGAAAAAAGAAGCATGAATTCAACAAAAACAAAATAAAAAAACAAACACAAACCTTGAGAATAAGACCAGCATTGTGAGGGTTGACTGATTTCCACACGGTTTCGTGACGTCCCTTCAAGCCCAATGCATCGACACATTTTTTCACGCTCTTTTCAATGCCACGCAGACCTCGCCTGAGCGTAATTTTGTAGTATCTGAATGGGTACGCTTCGCCAGCAATAGGAGTTGGCTGAACAGCAGCTTTTCCTGTCTTGTCAAGCTTGTGCAGAGATTTGAAGAGCGGGATCGTCATGTCTTTCGAAGCAAACGTGGTTGGAAGCGGAACTGCAGTCTGCGTCGTTGTGAGATGGAACTTTGTCTTTTTGGTGAATTTGATTGGTTTCGCGAAGGCCGTTGCCTTGGTGGCAGTGGGCTTCGAGATGGGAGTTTCGACGGATGCGGTTGATTTCTGCGGCTGGGTCCTGGCCAACATCTCTGGGGTTGGCGCAGAATGGCGGGTGATTGTGGGGCCCGAGAAGCGAGGCTGGCGGGGGAACAGAGCCAATGCGCTTCGGAACATTGTTTTTTGCTGGTTTTATTCTTGGATGTCCTTTGAACGTTTTTACTTTATGATGTCGTCTCTCAAGTTTGTGTTCAAGAAAAAAGAAAAGTTGGATTCCTCCAAAACTAAACTTGAAAATGGCTTCAGCTTCCGAATCCAGCTCTGCCCCTTCGGCAAACCATCCAACTGCCAATGCACCCCACACGCACAGCTCTCTCCCAGAGGGTCACCCGCCCATCCCAGGCATGCCTCTGGACGCCACCTCCTGCCCCTATCACGCAGACAACGATCCCGCCATCACGAACCAGAAACCAGCTTCAGCCTCAACTGCCGACTCCCCACTCAACAACATGCCCATCACACCCAGCCAAACCCCCGCAAAAGACCAGAAGGAACCTCTCAGCATTGATCGAGAGGTTTCCACCATCCCCATGGGCGGCAAACACGATGGAAAGTACTGGGTCTACCCTTCGCAGCAAATGTTTTATAATGTAAGCCGTCCTCTCTTTGCTGACTCTTGTGTTTTCAAATGACTGATCGCGTTGCATGGCCAATCTTCGATGTTGTTTTCTTTCTGATCTTGAAAGGCAATGAAACGAAAGAATTGGGATCCGGCTGAAAAAGATATGGGCGTTGTTGTTCCGATCCACAACATTGTAAACGAAGAATGCTGGAGAAAGATTTTGGAGTGGGAAGGCATGCACAAGACGTAAGTTGTCGTCTTTTCCCTTGTTGCGAAAATACTCAACTGGGGGCACATTCCTCCAGATCGTGCGATCAACCCAAACTCGTCAAATTCATTGGAAAGCCTCGCGAATACACACCAAAAGCGCGTATTTTGAACCTGTTTGGGTATAAACTCCCGTTTGACAGACACGACTGGGTTGTGGATCGATGCGGAAAAGAAGTGCGATACGTGATTGACTTTTACGGTGGAAATACGGGCGGGATTAGTTTCTTTTTGGATGTGAGACCGGCGATTTCATGGGATGGACTTGGAGATCGGTGGAGGCGGTTTTGGAAAACTGGGACGGGGCTCTTTTAGAAAGCATTTCTGTTTTTTCTCATTGACGATGATGGAGTACTGCGGCAGTCTGCTCTGCTCGAAATATACTGGCTTTTTATCCACCACTGTTTTTTTTTTATCAAAGAAAAAAGAAATAAAAATGGTTCTTCAACGAAGCGACGGCCGCACAGACAACCTTCAGCTACGGCCACCAACCACAACACTTTCACCGTTGAGTCGCGCAGATGGATCAGCTCGGTTCGCATACGGTGAAACCCTGAGTTTTGTTTTTCTTAGCCCCCAGGTTCCCCCCAAGCCCTGATGAACGATGAAAACAGGGAAGAGCGCTGTTCTCGCTGCTGTATATGGACCCAAAGAAGTTCGACTTCGTGACGAGTTGCTGGATTCAGCCAAGATTGAAGTCCTATTTCGTCCGCTTGTTGGACTGTCGGGTGTGTTTACTCTCTGTGTCCCTCTCTGCGAAAAATCTGCTTTGATTGACAGCTTGTGTCATTCCTTCCTCAACTTGGGTTCTCCCTGAAATCGAACCAAAAAGGAACGACCGAACGACTGTACGAAAAGACGATCCGCGAAATTCTGGAGTCTGTGATTTTGAAGCATCTGCATCCTCGCACGAGTGTGCAGGTGACGCTGCAAGTAACGTCGGACGATGGATGCGTTGAGTGATGTCTTTTGTTGTTCTTGCAGACTTTTGAGGGGGCTGACGATGACTCTTCCTCACTTGTATTTTTTTTTTTTTTTTCCCACCATGTCATGAAACCAGATTCTCTCATGCGCAATCAATGCAACAATTCTTGCATTAATGGATGCAGGTGTGGGGTTGAAAAGTATGGTAGCGAGTGTCACGTGCATTATCGACGATTCCAACCAGTTGGTGCTGGATCCGAGTGCAGAGGAAATCAAGGTAAAAAACAACTTTCTTTTTCAGGCGATTTGACGAGGCGGCTTTTTGCTTGAGAAAAAGCGATCGATTAACTCGCTGCATTGGCCGTTCGCAGGGGGCCAAATCGGTGCATGTGTTCACGTTCGATAATGTGTCAAAAGACGTGACTTCGTGCGTGTCGACGGGGGTGTATACTTATGAACAAGTAAGGTTCTTTACAGGGCTGTTCGCACTTTACGCCATTGGTACTGACGCAGCTGGCTTCGCTTTCCTTGTTTTTTTTTTTTTACAGTACAAGTCCGTGTTTGAAGTTTCGCAGTCAGCGTGCGCCTCTGTGCAGGCAGTGTACCGGCAGACGATGGAAAACAAAGTTGGAGGAGTTGAGACTGTTGATGAAGAATAAAGACCAACATGAGTCATATATACAGTAAAAGGAGAAAAGGGCAAAAAAGAAAGAAGCCATGATCCGAATGCGGTTCGCCGTTGCACAGCACGGGCACCGACAGACCCTCGATGGACGGATGTGCTTAGGGCCCTGGCTGGGTTTATGGCCGGGACTGCGGCTGTTGAGCGGGAACGGGCGGCGGGGAGAGCCGGACGTGGGCTCGGCGATGGACCCATCCGTCGTTGACCACAGGCATCCGGGACACAACAACGACGCAGATGCTTCTATCGAATCTCAGCTTCTATCTCATGCTTTGCGGGACCCTTATCCTGGTTCTGCCTCGGCCATGTCCTCTCAGGTTTTTCCCTTTTTTCCCCCCTCAGCTGCACGCGCTTCAATCAGGCTGACATGTTAACTTCATATGTAGCGGTCAAATAATGCCGATGATGTCGTATCTCAAGTCGGTCCTGATTCACAGTCAACCGCATCTCCTTCAATCAATCCACAACCGCCAACTCGCATTTCTATCGAACCGTCACCGAGAAGGTCAAACAAAAAGTCAACCTCACGATCAAAGTCCGATTCAATTCCATCGTCAACTTCAAAATCAAAATCACCAACCATTCATGCACACGCAAAGTTGCCACGGCCAATACCCCCTGTACCATTGCCACGGAGGCCATTAACTCAGCGAAATATTGCCCCAGTTATGACTTCAAGGAGCCAATTTCTGAAACTCCTAGCATCTGCCTTGTTTATGCGAAAATTTAGTGCCGCGGAGCGGATCATAACCGAGGCCAAAATCTACAACATGGACAAAAGCAATCGCATGTTAAACTTGCAAATGCAGCTGCATCTGCTGCAGGGCGACATTGACGGCGCCGATCGAATTTTTGATGTTTCGTTCGCAAGTGGTGACTTGAAGCCGAATTTAAAAATCTTTGAGCGCCTGATTATGGCGCATTTACTGCGGTGGAAGCCAGTAAGGCCTGCAGACGATTACGATCCAAATGAGGTGCAGATTTTGTTGCCCGAGTTTATCGGGAGCACAATCCAATACAATTCCGAAAACCTTGCGACTGCTGGAAACGGTGTGATCGAATCTGGCTCGAATTCAGAATCTCTGTCCACGAACGAACTGGATAAGCTTTTGGAGGCTGACGATGCGTCAAGTTCACCTCCACCCACATTCGCATCATCAACAGCCACAGCAACACCAGCCACAGCAGCCACAGCAGCAGCAGATACCCTCTCTCAAACTTCGAGTCAATCTCTAAATGAGGTTGACAGCTTGGAAGACACGATCGAAATATTAGAATCAAAAGCGATTCGCAGGGCGCATCAGCTTTATGATTTGCTGATAGAAGCTGGACTCAGTCCGAGCATCTCAGTTCTCGACGCAATCATGCGTGCGCATTTTAATCGTGGTGAATTTCGTGCAATCATCAAGCTTTTCAACCTCATGAAGGAAAAGGACATCAAACCGGATATTCGTATTTACACTGCTGTGGTGGAAGCGTATGCTATTGGACTGAAGGATATGTCAGGCGCGTATGAATGCATTCGGGTCATGATGGAGAAGGATCACTTTATTCCAGACATTCACATGAACACGGTCATGATGAATGCACACATTCAAATTGGGGACTTGGATACTGCAAAGCAAATCTTTGATGAAGTCATCAAGTCATCTGGTAATGTCGTATTTTTTTTTTCTCCCCCTTACTTTTCTCTGGTTTTGCGCAATGCTGATTCCGCACTTCCTTTTATTGCACTGTCCTTTCTCATGACAGTGAAACCGACAATACAAACCTACGGTACATTAATACACATTCTCTGTCGAGCCGGTCAAGTCGATGAGGCCCATGAAGTGGTCCGAACCGAAATTCCTCGGTTACTAGGAACACCCGGAAACCACGTCATGTACAACACACTCCTCCAAGGCTATGCAAGCCAAAAGGGCGATTTCCCATCCGCCATGAAAATCCTTTCTGAAATGAAAAGTCTCGGCCTGAAGCCGCTCGTCACAACATTCAACATCCTCATTAGCGGCCACGTGCGACATCACGAATTCAACGGCGCCCAGCAGTGGTACAATGCGCTCCTCTCAGCGGGTTTAAAGCCCACACTCGTCACATACAATATCCTCATCAACATGTACGTCAAGATGAAGGACCCGTTGGCCGCGCAGGCGGTATTTGATCAAATTGCGGACGACAGGCTGATTCCCGATACTGCCACCATTGCGCCGCTGATTGATTATTTCTCAGAGATGGGCGACTGGGAAGCCGTTGTTCGCGTGATTGAAAGCAGCCGAAAACTGTCTGAAGTAGAAGGAGCCACGTTTCATGGTAAAGAGCGCGGGAGAGTCAAGTATTCGCCGATTGTTCCGCACAATATTGTCATGGAACGGATGCGGCGGAATGGAAACCTGGCGGGTGTTTTACGCAGGTTTTTGGAAATCACGGGTGCAAATCAACCTCCAATTGGCAGTGGCGGCGGTGGCACCAGTAATGGGTATGACAACACTGCTGCAGGAGATGGTGCAGAAGTTGAAGACGGTAGCACGGCAGTGCGTTATTTAGTTGAGCCCGATGTGCGCTCGTATGACATTTTGATTCGATCGTTGGGAGCAATGCATGATGTGGATAGCGCGCGATATTGGATGGAAGATGCGTTGAAGCGCAAGGTTGTCGATACACGCCTTTTTAACACGATGATGGCGGTTTATGTAAATGCGTCCAAGATGGAGGAAGCGAAAGAAATGTATGCAAGGATTGCTGGGTATGGGGTTGTGCCGGATGCTGTTTCTTTGACGTTGTTGTTGAAGGCGAATCATCCGGATTCAGACTCTGGCGGCGGCGAGTTGGGCAGTGCTGCTGCTGGTGCTGCGTTGCCGCCGCGGGAGGATGATGATGATGTAGGGTTCAACTGATTCTTGAGCGTTTTAGTTTTCACATTTGAGAGAGAGTGGGGGGGGGGGGGGGGGGGGGGGGGGGGGGGGTGGGGGGGGGGGGGGGTGTGGTGTTTGGGGGGGTGATTCTGCATACTTGTTTTTTCTGTTATATGTCGCAAGAAATAGAATTTCGGCAATAATAAGTACATGGGAACTAATTAAGATCTCGCGTTATTCCATTTTATAAACACAATATTTTCGTTTATTTTTTTGTTAAGAAAAGCTGGTCAAGATGAAACAGGCAATATCGAAAGATTACTGAGAAAGCGCGCCAATTTATAGTTCAATTTTGTTTTTTGTTTGGGTTTTCCTGTTGAACCAACAACAGGAAGCTTATACCTCGCTCCGCATGCGCCGACCCAGCTCAGCAACGAGCTCTTGTTTATCTTCACCCACACCACCCAATACACTTGAATTTTCCTGCGCACGGCGCAACAAGTACGGAATCGTCACATCAATCGGCCCATACGGCACATACTTGAAACACCTGTACCCATTCTCTGCCAACGCAAAACTGGTTCCATCCTGCATGCCCATCAACTGCGCAAACGAAATCTGCTTATTCGACGGTGAAACGCCATGTTTTTCCATTGCTGCAACCGTTTTGGCGACACTTGATTTGTTGTGGCTTGCAACGACAAATTCTAAATTTTTGGATAGGTTTGCGAGGAGGTGCTCGATGGCGGCGTTGTAGGTGGCGTGTGTGTCGGTGATTGTGGGGTTGATGGGGTCTGCGTAGTTCATTTCGGTTGCGCGTTCACGTTCGGAGACCATGTATGCGCCTTTTTTGTATTTGCGTGTGAGTACATTTTGTTGGATGGCTGTCAAAAAAAAAGTATGAACATGTACCTCGAACAATCTTGACACCAAAAGTCCATCCAGCTCTGTTGGCTCTGTCCAAATCAATTTGAAGTCTGTGTAAACCGTCCTTGAGGTACATTTGGTACGTGTTGAAAACAACCACGTTTCCATTCACATTGAAACGCCTGCACAGCTCCAAAGCAACATCATCAATTGCGCGTTGGAAATATGTTTGCTCCGCATCCACCATCACTTTGACTTGCTTATCGGCGGCGTGTTTCATGAGCAGATGCAAGTCTTCAACAACGGCATCCAGCGTTTCAAAGTCGTTGGCGGATTGGATTGGGTGCATCAACTGGTGAACGCTGGCAGGTAACGTGGTCAATAGGCCTGAACGAATGTCCTTGTTTGCAAAGGTGAAATGGTCGCTGACAGAAATCCAGTCCAATTTCGACACTTTGTTGAGTTTGTCCAGTTGAGATGCAGTGAGCTGTGGGAATACCGTCTGTAAAGATTTCAACAACTCTGGGACATTGGTAGTTCCGTCAGAATGTTTGACTGCATCGAACCGTTCCTGAACGAGACGCAGTGTGTTTGTCCACCGCAACAGCACACCGGGTGGGACATAGGCCGTGACTTTGGCAGCAATGAAGCTTCCGGGTGTTTCTCCAGCAATGTCCACAGACTCTTTCATTAGGCTCAGGATGTGGGAGGACGTTTCTTTAGCTTTTGCAAGGGTGGGTTCAGTATCGGCTTCCATGTCAGCTTCCATGGCCAGGTCGAGGATGGCGCCCATGTTGCGACGTTTGAAGTTGGTCATGGTTGGTAAAACTTCCGAGATCGTCTCACCGCCTGTGCCATGTTTGAAAGTAAAAGGGAGTTGGGTTCAGTTTTTTTTCTTCAAAGTTGCTAAACTAGGGTTTTTCCTTGTCGCAGATGACGTCCCCACCGGATCGGACCGGGACAAAAAAAAAAAAAACAACAACGGCACAAAAAAGCTTACCGCAAAAGTGCTTAAAGAACGTCTTCTTGACACCGTAGTTCATGATAAACTTGGTCCCCGTCTTTTCAGCAATGTCAATGATGGCAGGCGTCATGGACACGAGCGGTGGGAATTCACACAGCTTAAACACGGTGTACGAGTTGAGAAGCTCGGCCGTGGACTTGTCCTTATATGGCCGAACGGACTTTGGGTTCCATTTGGGGGTGGTCCAGAGGTTCTCGGGGGTTGGGATCGCAGCGGTGGTTTGAGAGCGGGTCTGCTGGTGGTTGTGGGTGGATAAGGGTTGAATTCTGAGGTATTGAGGCCGTGGGACAGCGGTTGTGCTGATGCGGCGGGTTGCAGACTGAGATAGCATTCGTATGGGGCTGCAGAGTAGGAGGTGGTTGTTGGTGTGAGTGAGGCGGTTGTTGGTCGACGCAAAATGAGGCACCTTTTTTTTCTCAAGTTTTTCGAACGTTGGAAGCTGATAAAAAGTTTGAATTGTGGCGTTCTGTTCCGACACTTCCGATCCCATTTTAACTTTATAATTTTTTAAATTGTTCTTGATCATTTTTATGAAACTATTCCATTCATCCCGCATCCACCACAACAACAACTGATACAACAAACAAAATAAACCCGCGTCCAGTTTACTCAAAGTTTTCACTGCAACGAAAAAATGGGTCAGGGCACACACCTCATGACTCGAAAAATAAGACAACCAAGCACTCACACAAGCTCGGGGACATCCTCGTCGTCAGCGGAAGCAGACGCGCTAGGGCCAGCTCCGGCAGCAGCAGCCTGCTGGTAAGCTTCGGCAAGACGTCTCAACTGGGCAAGAGACTCGGCACCCATCTGAGTAAGAATTCCTGGAACAAGTTCAGTCAAGTCCTTCTTCTGTCCGGTACCAGTGATGATGATGGTGTTGTTGAGAGTGGCAGCTTGGACTAAATAGTAAAAAAAACAATTCGCGCTTCAGAAAGACCTCTCCAACAAAAAAAACAACTAAATCAGTCTTTTCAATACCCTTGGCAGTGGGAAAGTGCAAAACGGAACCGTCCTGCTTAAACATGTTGACTTCCTCAATTCCGAGAATGGATTGAGTGTTGAGCTTCTTCAAGGTGGCCTGGAGCTTCTTGTCGTCGCTTCCGCTCGTCTTGACAACTTTGTTAACCTTACGACGGGGAGTTCCCTTTCCTCCGATACGGGCAGCGGCAGAGGCGGCCTGCAATTTTGCGAGTTTTTCTGGGTTCATTTGAAAGGCGGCTTTCTGAGGGGAAAAAAAAAATTGATGTGTGAGAGGACGCATTCGCAAAGCAGCACCGTTTCCAGCCGTCCAGAACATGTCTATACGGCTTGTTACGGGTGTTTTTTTGTTGAGCTGATGGAATAGTTTTGGCTGGGTGCGGTTTTTGAATGGTTTTTGCTCTCATGTTTCCCATATATTGCTGGGATTCCATCATCTATCAAATCCATCCCAGAGCCCCACCCCCTCTCGCCCCTTTGCATATGAACCAGATACGTTGGAATGCAGATAAGGATGCGGCAGCATGAGTTGATGTTTATAGATGGTGCAGATTGCTGTTGTCCCCATTGCCACTGTTGCTGAACCCGCCGCTCTCACACGATAGATCGCTGTTCATCCAGGCGTACGAAAGGAGAGCGAATGCATTCGACGGTGCCGGTCCTGACGAGCCACGCACACTTGCAGTGTTTTGGAGAGTTGAAGGGAGGGGGGGATGTCTCCGTGTGTTGTTGCAAGTATTTACCTTTTGGACAAGTAATTTATGAATTACGGAAAAAGCGAAAAAGTGAAAACGCAACTTTTTTTTAATTTGTTTTTTTTTATCGCAAACAATTCCAAGCATTGTCCGTCTTGTTTGCCGAGGTTGTCGGTGCTGAAGTCTCGACAGATGGCGAACGGAGTTGTTGGCACCCCGCGTTGCGAGAAGGTGCGTGAGAGGGACTCGGCCCGAGAAGCTGAGGTGCTGCTGCTGGCTGGGCCACTAAGGAGCGAAGAGAATGGAAGCAGTCAACGCTACTCAGCCCCATGTCTGCTGCCAGTGTCCTCGCCCGACTTGATCAATCACAAACGCAACAAGCGCAAAAAATAAAAACAAAAAAGATTTCAAAAAAGTACGCGATGTGTCCAACATCATGATCGCTCATGCCAAAAAGAAAAAAATGAAACTGTACAAAATCCTCGGCGTCCCAGCCACGGCAACAACGAAGCAGATTAAGGAAGCCTTCGTCAGGATCTCGCTGGAAGTCCATCCCGACAGGCAGCTCAGCAATGCCAGCGATAATGTCAGGGCGAAGCAGACACAGGTACCCCTGACCTCCACCCACACACACGCACTCACACTTTCGATTATCCTTCTTCTCATCTTTGGCCAACCTGATTAACGTATCCCCCCATCATTCAACTGGAATCTAAATATTCGCACTGCTCAGACTTTCATGCGTGCAAAGGAAGCTTATGAAGTCCTGAAGGACCGATCGAAACGGGCCGATTACGATCGCCGATACTTGGGCACCACCACTACCACCTCCGTCCCGCCTTCAGCTGATTTCTCAAACTGGACGAGCAACGAAATCCGATACACGCGCCACTCTTCAGCATCAAACCCGTTTAACCAGCAACAACAACAGCAAACAGAAGAAGAAGAAGACGAACCCGAATTTGACGAAACCACATTCTCAGGACGCGTCCAAGCCCGTCTGCACCGATTCAAACGAGACCAACAGCATAAATACTACACATACGCATCCATGGCGGGTGAACCCCAATTCCAAGGATCCAGCGTAGAACCGCCCATTTCTGTTGCAATTGCAACATGGGCCGTGTTTTTGGCCATTTGTGGAGGCTGTTATTATTGGTATGAAAACTTTCATGCAGACAATCTGGACAAGATTTTGCAGCGCGAAAAAGACGCGCAGGCGGCTTGGGAACGGAGGACCGAGATGCCGTTGATGATGAAAGTGTCGGTGGATCGGGTGACCCCGCCTGTGCAAGGGTCTCGTGGGCAGGTTGCGCATCGCCGCGTGCCGCCAGCTGAAGCGCAGCAGCAGTTGGATCAAGGCAATGGCGTGAATGGGGAGTTGAAAACGGACACTAGTCATCTCGAATCAGTCGACTCTGTAGAACCGAGCACCGCACAACCCGTTTCTATAAGCGAACAAGTTGAACCAAATGATCTCACTGATCCCGCAACGCGACCTCCTCTCGAAAAAGAACCTGGAGCAGCACTGCGAAAGCGAACCGCAGGTCTATCCAACACGGCAATTTTAATGGACAACGTTTTTGTCACGAAGCTGCCTGATCGCAATCGGCGGGAGGAGGAGCAAGACGGACCATGATGCGTTATATTACGTTGCTAATAAATAAAACAAAAATAAATTGAAGAAAGAGAAGAGCCCTCTTTTGCTTGCCGACTATATCATTGTTTGTTTGCTATCTATTCATGTAAAATCTAGTATTGCACTGCCGCAACGGAAGCTGTACCAGCGCCACCACTCGCTGCGTCGGCAGCAGCAGTAGCTGGGGCGGTGCCGTTCTGCTGCTGCACACTTGGACAAATCTTGAGATGCCGTTTTAAATTGCTTAAAACTGTAAACTTCCACCCACACCCAGCAGCCGTGCACTACAACAGAAAAAAAAGAAAGGGAGTGGTCAGCTGTTGTTTTCAGGAAAACACAAAACCCCCAAAAAATACTTCTAACCACAAACGGCCGCTCCCCTGTATGAGAATTCATATGCGTTCGCAAGGTAGAAGGACGTGTAAACCGTTTGCTGCATAAGGAACACAGATACCGCCGTGGAACCAAATTCTTTCGACTCGCGTCCGTTTCATCCTCAGCATATTCTTCGTCAATGGCACGACCCCCACTGCTGCCGCTCATTCCACCCACACCCACACCCATCCCCGCCCAACTGCCAACACCTTGCGTGTTCCTTCCCACCATCCCAGTCCACGGTGTCATGCCGCCATTTGCAGTGCTCTCCATGTACACGATCCGGCCGGTAGCATCCACCATTGGAATCGGTACACTTGCAAGCACCATCCCGGCTGCCGCTGCCGCTGCCATATTTGCCGATGATGATGATGCACCACTACCGTCTGTTTGATTTTTTCCTTCACCATTTTGTTCGTCGTCATCTGCATCATGGCTGTCGGACCGTTTCCGTTTGGGACTTGTTTTGTTGGATAGACTGTTGGAATTTGTCTTTTTTTTCGGATTGTGCGCGGGGGTGCGTTTTGATGTGGACGATGCTGATGTTGCCGTTGTTGCGAGGGTGCCGGCGGCTGCTGCTGGATTTGCGTGCATGGGCATGGTCATGGGCATCGGTTGGAACATGTGCATCGGATGTGGCGCTTGTGGTAGGGCAAAGTAGTACCCTGGAGCCATATGTTGTTGCGGTTGTTGTTGTTGCTGTTGCTGCTGAGAAAGCGTTGCAGAGCTGGCGTTGAGAGATTGTGCGCCCGTGTCGTGTCCAGAACTCGGTGCAGAGAGCCACATGGACCCGGGCGGTTGCGTTTCTTGTTGCTGGGAAGGGTAGCCGGATCCTTGCGACGCGTTTTGTGATGCTGCGGATACGCCGGCGGTATTATATAGGCTCGAGTATAGTCTTGGATCGAAAGGGTAGCCGTGTGGGGCACCCATGATTGCGTGTTGTTGTTGTTGTTGCTGCGGTTGTTGTTGTTGTTCCAGCTCACTGGGTTTCTTTTCCAAATCATCTTTGCTGCTGGATTCATGCCGATTGGATGAGTCTTGCTGATGATTTTGCCGTGGATCTTGTGCGGGGGATATCATGGGGTGTGTGACAAATGGTTGAGGTGGTATCATTCCAGCGTACATGTGTGGGGGTGGCTGGAAACTGCCAGGATACGCTTGAGACATCATGGATCCATCTGCGGCAAGAGTTGGTACAATATAGTATGGCTGAATCATGTGCGGATGTGCTTGCGGTGCGGCAACGAATCCATTCATAGTTGCTGGTGTCATCATGGACAATGGAATCGCGCCTGAAAATGGGTCAACTGGGACGGGTACCTTTTGAAGTGCATCGGAAGATTGAGAATTGGCGGTACATTTTTCGTCACGAAGATTAGCGGTCGAGTCCGAGTTTGCACTTGGAAACCCATCCACTCCACCCCACACGGCCGGGTTCTCTGACATTAAATTTGAGCTACTCAAAGTGTTGCTCGTGCGTCCAGTTTTGGCAGGAAACGATTTGGACGACGACCCTGAGTCGGATAAACTGGGAAGATCATTGAGTCCAAACCCACCCATTTCCATAACCGCGCTCATCCCCCGCGTCATGCCTCCATCTCCAACACGCACTGTACTGAACGAGTTGCTGCGTGGTAGCGCGTTGCTTTTGTCTTCCATGCGTGCTGGTTGTGCCTGTGCCTGTGCTTGAGAGTTATCACTCGTTTCTGAATTCTGCGCGGAAAGATTCTTTTTGAGCAACTCCATCATACTTGACGCCGAGTAGTTTGATTTACTCGTTTCCTCTACAGACGCTGCAGCTTCGGCCAGCGAGGCCAGCGATGATGATAGCGATACAAGAGCGCTGCTTCCAGGATGGCGAATGCTTGTGCTCGGTTTGTCTTCTTCCTTCAAAGTGGCGTTGGTTGACGAATTTACAGCACCGGATGAAGTGCTTTCGGATAAAGTCGCGTTATGTACGTGTTTTGAGTCTGAAGTAGGGGTGGGCAATTGAGGGTGATGTTGGGGTTGCAGCTGAAACGGCGGCATCATGGCTTGATACGGCGAAACTCCTGGCTGTGCCATCACATACGGCCCTTGAGCTGATGCGCAGTGAGGGTATGAATAAAACTGGGGGATCCCAGATTGCCCGTAGATTGGAAACTGCGGGTGCATGAAAAAGGGCGGATGCGTCATAAACTGTTGCTGCTGTTCCGGTGTCATGTACGAAGGCGGGAAAAGTGTTGTTGGCGCGGTGGTCGCATACCTGTCGACATCCGCAGGAGTTGCTCCTGTTGTTGATGATGATGTGTGGTGTTGAATCATTTCTTGACTGTTGCTGCCTTGCTGTGGATTCATTTCGGCGCTTTCGGCGCTCGCGGCTACCATATGCATTCCCATTTCTTGCAGTCCCAGCATGGCGTCTGAAGGACTCATCCCCATTTCGAGCGCTGTCCCGACAATGAGTTCTTCTGAATTGTATTTCAGGCTCTGCGATGCATGCGGTTCGTTTTTTTCTTTTACGTGGGCGAGGGGTGGCAGGAGTGGTGAATGCGGCTTGCGTGGGGTTGTGCTTTTTTCATGACAGGCGGTTGTTGAATTGGTGCGAGGGATTGAAGACACGTTGTGGGATGGATGATCAGACATGGTTGTGAGGATATGAGCTTATTTTTTTGTGAAGGTTTCCCGTTGGTATTATCGCGGCACTGTTGTTGTGGGATGTGGGACGCGTTTTGAGGAAATTTCAAGTCTGTTTCTCTCTGATTGCAACCAAAAAAGTTCGTTAAGATGGTGCTGCGTTTATAGACCCACGCCACCGTCCGGAACTGGAATTGATATTTCGATGCGTGATGGGGACTGAATGCGGACGGCAAGTTTTGTTTTTCTGTTGTGGATAAATGAGTTGGTGATGAGGAGCTTGAAAACATGCTTATAAACAACAGCAATGGGATTCGAAAATGGGGAAGCAGAAGAGAGAGAGAGAGCAGGCCCAGCTTCACAAATAGAGAAGGGATGTGATGATGATATGTTGCTGCGCAGGAGTTTGCCATCACTCCAACGTTGCAAACATCCAAAACAAAAAACGCGACATGTAAGGGAGTGGAAATGGAAACTCACGCCTCAATAACCCACAAAAATAGATTTTCAGTGTTGGGATTTGCTTTGGACTGGGGTTTACGGAGTCCAAAGTGTGGGTTGCGTGTCGATCTGAGGGATGTGCACGCAAGAATGTTTTGAGGGTCGGATTATTTACGTTTTTTTCCCTGACAATTCTCAGCCCGCTCCACTTGTGAGGGAGGGGGGTCTCTGAAAAAAAAGGAAATTGTAAATCCGCTCGCATCTACACTGCGTAGATCTGAGCGTATCCACTGGTTCGCAACGATGTAAGACCATCAGAGACGGAAGCACGATGAAGCTGTGCCAAAGTGTCGTGAATATATTCATTGTAAATCGAGTCATAAATAAACCGAAACAAAAAGAAGAGGAAAATGCTTTTGGCAAGGACACGTCAACTCGCATTACGAGAAGCTCATTCGAAGCCAGTCTCAGCCACGGCTCTGCGGCTGAGCGCATCCGGAAGCGTCGCTTATCGCACGGCTTCACCCATGACCCCATCAGCAGCAACAACATCTGTCATGGAGAACTCGGGGATGAAGGGGATCGCCGCAAGACTATACTCAACCTTGCCAAATCACTCGAACTCATCATCGAATCCATCCAGCGTATTCTCAGACGAACCTGAAAAGCCCATGCAAGCGGGGGGTAGTCCATCATCCGACACACCCGCACCGGTCAATCCCATCCATGCCCATCAGCCGTCCCACGCATTTCCCCACCAAAACACTCTCAATCCGTCATCACTGGTTCCATCATCCGCTCTCAAAAACCTGACTGCCACTGCCCTCATTGCGTCATCGCTCGTCTTCTCCGCAACGGCGAAGCCCGCAATCGCACTTGCCAATCCACATCCCGGCGCTATTTCAATGCTCGAAGATGCCGCCAAATGGACGGCTGAAGAGATTGGCGCTGATTTTGTTTCCGTCGATTATCTTGACATGGTGTCTTTTGTCGAGAATGTCAAAAAAGGTGAGTCTTTTGCCACCCCTTCCTCACAAGTTTTGTTGTTATTTGGGGGGAAGGTATTATTTCTTGTGTTTTTTTGGGGGTGTCTTGACCTGTGATTGCATATCATTGTTTTCGTTTGTTTTGACATGCACTTGTCATTGCACCCCTTCGAATGGCGCAGGATGCGGCGAACTTTAACCCACCCCTCTTTAACCCCTTTTTGTACCGTTTCGCTGCTAAACCCTTGTCACCGATCGATTTACTAGACATTGCATCATCCGAGTCTGCACAGCCACCCGCTTTACCATCAAGTGCCATTCATCCCTCGTCAATTATTGTCTCGAAACCATTCTCCCCGTCATCATACACTCCCCACAAGGATGCTTCAAACAATCTATCGAACGCATTCGATGATTTCGAAGACGACGAAGATTTTGAAGAAGACGAGGACGAAGATTCTGGACATCGAGATAATTCCCGCGGCTCAGGTTTATTCGGAAACATGATCAATACGTCTGGACCGTCTGGAGCTATTCACAATCACTTTAATCACACGTTCCCAATCACGGTGAAAGTCGTTGTGGATGGGAAGGA
Organism: Chytriomyces confervae; assembly: GCA_006535975.1. Taxonomy (NCBI): domain Eukaryota; kingdom Fungi; phylum Chytridiomycota; class Chytridiomycetes; order Chytridiales; family Chytriomycetaceae; genus Chytriomyces; species Chytriomyces confervae. The sequence goes on from QEAP01000249.1 coordinate 28,734, forward strand.
AACACCAAGCGATGTCTCTGTCGGTGGAACACAAGACCCCGCCACGCGAACTGTCGTTTCAAATAACAATGCATCCAGTTCATTGCCTGCTGACCAATTTGTTGCCTCTGAAAAGGAATCCATTCTGCCCCTCACAATGCCTGCATCGACAATTTCTTCTGCATCTAAACCTACATCCGGACGAAGCCGCGTTAGAATCAATATTGAACGGCCAATTTCTGCGTCTGAATCATCCATATCTGCTAAAGCCCCATATCGCTTGAACGCGGACATGTGGGATCGTCGACACTTTCTCGCAAACCCGGACCGTAATCATTACAATGTGGAACTGCGCTCGATTCATGTTGAAAAAGTGATGCAAGATTTGCTTCAAATCATTCTCGAAAAATCCGTCTCTATTGACAAAACTACTGGAGAAGAACGAAAGCGAAGAGTTGTATTGTACTTGAAAGACACCACCGACACTTTGAAGGTGGCTCAAGAGAGCGGAAAACGAGTTTTGGCTGGTCTTTTGAATCTCGTCCGAGTCGCGCGTGATACGCATAAAGTACCCATCGTGCTGATTGCCGGATGCTCTCCAAGTTTGTTTGGCGATTCGAGTGCTGGAAATGCTGGGTCTTTGACATCTCTGGCTACTTCTGCGAATCCGGAAAACGCATTGACGTTGTTTGAGTTGTTTGACAACACGCAATTTTCGAGGCTGTTTACAGAAAAGGTGGTGTCGTCTGGGTCTTCGGATATCGGGTCTTCCAACGCCAGCAGTAGTAGCACTAGCAGCAGCGGGAGTGGAACGGAACCATTTAGTCTCGTTCAATCTGGCCACCTCTTCAAAACGGTTCTTGACAACTTGGCGCACGTGTTTGAAAAAATTGAAGTTCCACCGATGGTCTCAGTGGTTGCTCCCTGCGACATCTCTGCAGCCTCTGATTCAAGCACACTTTCGGAGGATGGAAAACCGCAACAACAGCAGCAGCAAGTCGTCGTCAGTCCAAGCTGGCTACGCGATGCTACTGAAAGCCTCACCAAGCGGCATGTGGAATTGAATTGGCGGGTAATCCAACTATGCGCTCAAGCACAAGGGATCCGGTTCCAATCTTTAGTTTTGGAAGACCTCTTGATGTGTGCGAGCAGTAACGGGGACGATGTCATTAAACATCGCGGCCGGTTTCCAGAGGAAATGGATTTGCTGGTTTCAACTTTATTGGGCCATTCTGTGTGGTCTTTGGACCGCGTGAGGCGGTTTGTTGGGCTCGCTGTTGGATCGCAGATGATGGTGGGTGTTGGGCGTGTTGGGGAATCGGCGCAGTCAAGTGACGGTGTCAATGTAGATGGCCGGATTTTGGTAGAAGTAGGGGTTACGCATTTCATTGAAGCGTTGAAGGTGCTCAAAGAGGAGACGTGGGGAGGACTTGTGTTTAATGCGACCGAGAGCGCGGCCATCAAAGCTGCCGCGCCTGCCTTGCAAAATTCCGAAACTAGTGATCTTTCGGGCAAGGAAACTGAAGCGGAGGCAAGGAATCGCCGTGGTGGAAAAGATGGCGATGAAGGTGGAAGCAGTCTTGGGATTACTGTTGATGCGGCTGCAAATGGAGGTGCAGGTTCTGCGAATCCACGTACGGTTACAGTTGCACCGATTGCTTCTTTGCTTTCAGTTTCCACATCATCTACGACTGGAGCATCAGCAGCAGTGCAGGTGGGCGGTGGCACTAACGTTGTGGACAATAGCAGTGAAGGCGCGATTCAGCGGTTGAAAGCAAATTTGAAAAGGAAAGGAATCAAGTTGAACACGTATGAATCCAAAATGCTTTCGACTGTTGTTACTCCAGGTTTGAAAGTATTTGCTTGTTTCTTTTTTATCTGGATTTTTTTGTTCACATCATTTGCTAGCGTCCATCCCCGTCGAATTCTCTCACCTCGTGCTTCCACCACCAACCAAGTTGATGCTGCAGACACTTGTATCATTACCTCTAATGCGCCCGGATTTGTTTCAAACTGGTATCTTGGCGAAGCATTCGATTGCTGGGGTGCTCATGTTTGGGCCGCCTGGAACTGGAAAGACACTTCTTGCGAAAGCAGTGAGTTTTTGATGGAGTGTTAATTTTTCAACCCTATTTACTGATCTCGGTCCCATGCAGGCTGCTAAATCGAGTGGAGCCAACTTTATGGCTGTTGCTTTAAGCGATGTTTTCGATAAATATGTGAGTCGTCTCTCTCTCTTTTTTTTTTTCATTTTATTTCTTTCCGCAAACGTTTGGGAATGGCTTGGATGCATTCTAAGAAGTCACTTTTTCGATGCAGGTTGGTGAAGGTGAAAAAAACGTTCGCGCCATTTTTACATTGGCACGAAAGCTGTCTCCGTGTGTGGTGTTTTTAGATGAAGTGGACGCACTGGTATGTTTTTCGTTTGTAAGATCCGCCTTTGTTTTTTTTAGTTACTGAAATGGCCTTTCCAGTTTGGTGCCCGCAGGGGAGGAGACGTGACAAGTTCCAAACGCGAGATTATCAACGAATTCATGTCCGAATGGGACGGGCTGAATTCCAACAATAAGGGTGTGATTGTTCTTGGAGCTACGAATCGGCCGTTTGATTTGGATGATGCTATCCTGCGGAGAATGCCGCGTCGCATCCTGAGTGAGTTGACGCAAAATATTTAGTTAAAAGTTGGTTTCATTCAGTCACTAAATATTATCTTGTTAGTTGATTTGCCAACAGAAGACCAGCGGAAACAGATTCTTCAAGTCCATCTCCAAGACGAGCAACTTGAAAACACGGTGGATCTTGCCGACTTGGCAAAACGAACAAATTTATATTCCGGATCCGACCTCAAAAATGTATGCATCTCAGCAGCTCTTGCGGCAGTGAAGGAATCTCTTGTCCGAGAGAGTATGGTGGCAACAAGTACTGTTGACGCTGTCTCTCAAATTTCCTCAAATGAAATTATGAAGCGGTTAGAGAGTTTGGATGATTGGAAAACGATTGTGGATACTTCGGCGTCTTCTCGGCCTGCTGCTGTTGCTGGTGTCTCTAAGCGGGTCTTGTCGATGGTGCATTTTGAAGTTGCATTGAAGGAGGTTCCACCCAGTTTGACTGACGAAATGCAAACTCTTATTGAACTGCGCAAGTGGGATGACATGTATGGTGATGCGGGGGCGAGTGGAGGCAAGAAGAAGGCAAGAGGGAAGAAGGGATGGGGCTTTCAGGAGGTCTTATAACAGTGATTGCGTGACATGCTGCGTGTTCGTTGTTTCTTCTTTATGAAAGTTTTCTTTTTCGTTTTTCAAATAATATATTGGCGTTGCTTTGTGTGTGTGTTTTTTTTTTGGCGAGTGTTGTTGTGGACGAATGGTTGCTGGAATTTTTACATCAAAAAAATGCTCCGCGGCGACTGCGACTTTGACTTGAAACCAGTTCCGAACATTCCCGCAAACAACCGGCTCTATAACGGCGGACGGCGGCGAGTCGTGGGAGCAGAGATGCATGCGCCGGAATTCGCAGAGAGCCCTGATCGATTTGGAATGCACACCCAAGTCAAAAGCAGCGAGACGAGGATGAACATCGAACCAAATCACAAAGTATCGAATGCGAGATTGCCCGAGAATGACGTTTTGGAGGTTGAGGAGGTGCATGTCGAAAGCCATCACCGCACGCATGGAAGCAAGTACGAATTTAAACCGCCCAACTACTGCTTCTACCTGTGGTAAATACACTTGAAACATGGACACAATCGAAGCGATTTTCGTAAAGTAACAAAAGCCATGATGGCGTATATTCAGGGACAGCACTCCTTGTGCGCCTCCATTATCCTCGGATGGACTGGGGTCTCCAACTCTGACGCTGCACCCGCTAAACGACTTTATCTCAACGCGCGTTTACTCATGCGCTATAAAAGCCCTATACGCGGCCTTGTCATCGACGTTTAATTCGGACTCTATGAATCCGAGAGTGCCATCTCTCAATCACGCAGGCTTCCTGATTGGCCACACTCGAGTGGACTCTATTCTGATGCTGGACCGATTTGATATCGGGCGACGCGTGAATTCGTTGCCTCCGTCACCCACAATGTTGCTCAATGCGGATATTGCGTGTAAACTGTATCTGTCGTCCATACCTCCTGCAAAGTTGTATTGCAATTTGATTCAGGTAGTGAAGCGTTTTATAAAGCTTCATGGTTGTTTTTCTCAAGTTTCATTTCCATGTCGAAATTAGGATCTGACAAACACAAATGAACCATGCAGTCCTTTTCCCATGGCCCTCATCCTGTGCCAATCGAAGAACGAGCTGACAGGTTCATTAAGTTTTATTCAGTGCATATATGGAGTTTGAACACCTCAAATTAAGGCGCATTTACTTGAAAATTAGCGCGATACCTCGCTCCTTCATACACATTTCGCATCACTCCCATCAATATGATTCGCATTGTTTCCGAGACTCTTTCCACCAATCTTTTGTCTCCTTCTGACGATCCGATGCTTCTTTTAAACAACAACTTTGAGTTTGGGTAACCCATCATCACAATCGTCGTTGCAAATAATTTTGCTGAATCTTCCTTGCATTTTTGCGATGCTTTTTTGGCAGGTATTTAACAATCGATCAGGCTCGGCAAGCGCTACTAATTGCGCGCGACGACCGTTTAGTCTCACAACTTCCCTTAGTCGGGATCTGGGTCAAAGGGCCCCCTGCCAGCCTTACATCCCCTGATGTACAAAGACTCTTGGCGCGATTTCTATGTAGCAAGAATTTTCGAAAACTGGATACTGGCACAAACACACTTCTCATGCTCCATATAAGCCCCGAAGAAATGAGCCGTGTCCGTGGAGGACGGATGCAGCGTCCAGATACGTTTGCCAAGCCGAAATACATGATGAAAAGTCAATTCTATGAATGTGCTTACGAGGTAAAAAAAAAGATGTTTTCATGCTTAGGGAAGATGATTTAATTCTAAAAACGCGTATTTCGTTATTTGTCAAACAGTCGGATATTCGAAAATTTGCCATTTACGGTGCAACAGCGCGAATTCTTGATGGCACAACTCCGCTGGCGGGGAATGCTTCACCATCCAAGAGCGAAGATGACATTGTGTGTATCCTTGATTTCTCTCCACTCGATCCGTCCAGTGAAATGGGGTTTGCTGAGGCCCTGCAGAGCACGTATAATATGTGAGTGTTTTTTTTGCCCTTGCCTGTCCAATTTCATTCTGACAGAAAAAGATTGCAGAACTCTCCCTACGGCACAGCCCCCGCGCGAAACGGACGAAATTGATACGCTGGGTACCCTCGGACTTGAAACCTCTCCGATACAAAGCCCGAATTCAAGCCTCAAAAGCGCGACAACTCCAATAAACTCTCGGCCGTCAACACCAGAACGTCAAATTTCAGGCCAATTTTTGAACCAAGACTCAGAATCTTCAAATCTCGCATCGACGGTGCATGCTTCCGGAGAAATCTTGAACTCGAATGCATCACCCCCGCAAGCCACTTCAGCGACAGATGCGCGCATCTCGATCGAAGCAAATCCCACATTCCCAATGCCATTTGTCACTCCACTAGGAGGCGGACCTTTGGATTTGCATGTGATTCAACAGCAGCAGGCACAAATGTGTTTGATGTTTATGCAGAAACAGTATGAAATGATGCTGGCCTTGTCCCAAAGTGGCGGGTTTTTCCAAGGCAAAGACAGTTCGACGGTCAAGTCTGACGCGCTATATCGAATGAATAACGATGAAAATCATAACAACTCAAATCCTGTTCTCGATGTAGAGAAGCAGCAGCGAATGCCAAAAAATACGTGCTCAGTTGGAACCAACACGAGTTTTCGAATCGAGTTTTCAGTTGAGTTCTTTCCATCGCGCATGCCAAATATCTCTCAAGTCTGATCTCTCCTTTTTTTTCTTCTGCAGCCAAAAAACTCTGCACAATCACCGGAAAAGGCCAGTATAGACACTCAAACATCCCTCATTGCTCCCTCCATGCCTGAGAATAGCCACCCCAGTGACGGAGAAGCGGAAGAGGTTGACGATGCGCTTTCAACTTTGGATATCCGTTCAGAATTCCTTGTTCGAGGAAGAAACAGCCTTCCGCCCGATACCGGATCGAATTATAAACCGCTGTGAGAGTTTTTTTTTTTTTGGTTCATATTTACGCAGTGAACAACGGTTGATTTCTAAAGTGAACACTTAGGTTCACGTTTGACTCGATTCCTCAGCAAAGGCAATCAGTAATGAGGGATGATATGAGTCAATTCGATGGTTCTCAACCAAGGCCCTTCCAAAATGACCTGGCTTCCCACCTTTCAGTGTCAATGCATCGTTCCAACAAAAAAGAAGGCACTGTGAAATCAGATTCTGCGAAAGCCTCTCAAATTGGAGCAACAGGGCGCTCAAATGCAACGACCAGCTCAAAAGCAGGTTCTAAAAGTAGCGAACCGATCGTTGTAATGAAAAGTTCGTTTTTCCCAACAGCAAACTTTCCTTGGAAAGATCAACCACAACTTTTGACTGATCGGCATCGTTCGGATCATTGGCTGCCAGTACGTTCTGGATCGCTTGTGACGAGCCGGAATGAAGCAGCTGCGCATTTTTCACTGATGGAACAAAACGTTTTGGCGTGCGATGGACGACAAACGGATCCCGCCCCAGCATTGTTGGCACGCAATGTTGGTTCTCCTCGGGAACAACTTTCTGATGCTTTTAAAACGCGGACTGGACCCCAAAAGGAGTTTTTGTCAAAACAAAATGCAGCGACCGGATTTCACCTGATGAATCCTGCTTCTACTGAGAATGCGATACCATCGAAATCCTGGTCTCCACCATTTTCCCACAAATCAATTCACGACGTGAGCAGGAGCATAAGCGCTGAAGATCGAGATGGGAGTATCAGGCAAGGCGGTGGTGGTGCCGGGATGGCGTCTCTGAACCTGTCTGGGATTGAAAGCCACAGGATTGAGAATGCAACATTTGACGAAGGAGAAGCCTCAGTTCCAATAGAATATGACGAAGGAATTTCGCAATTGGACGATGCAGAAAATGAGAGGACGCGGGAAATGATTGCACAGCTTGTCGGCAATCCTGAGCAGAGTTTTATTATTCGCGAGGAGTTCACTTCTGAAAAAATGAGCGCGAATGAGGCGAGTTTTTACGTCAAGATGCCAGATGAAGTTTCTTCAAAAGAGTCGTTGGGTGGTGGCAGAAGCGATGATGCAAAACCTGCTGTTTTTGGAAGTCAGGAAGTCTCAGGAAGCCGAGAGCAAATGTCACGAGCAACGCTGGACTATTTGGCGAAATATGGACTGTCATAAATTGATATAATCATAGCAGTTTTTCGACTTGTATTTCTATCTTCTTGAACGTTTTAATACGTATCCCCAAGATCTACTCGTCAGCGATACGCTGCTGAGCGAGGGCGCTTGTAGCTTTTCCCGTGTGAAGCAGGGCTGCTCTTCCACTGTTTAGAATGACCTGATTGGGAAGGAAGTTCAAGAGTGGGACGCTTTGGCGTCCTCGCTGATGAGGTTGACTGCAGTTCCCCATGACAATTCTTTGCATGATTTTCAAGAATGACAGCTGAAGTGGAACGAAAGCCGCACTTGCAGATGAATTGCCCCATTTTTTTGGTTCGGTGAAGCACTGGAACACAAGAGTCAGAAAGAGTTGACAAAAATAAAAGCTCACCGTCGCTGCGCCCATCTGCCATTGTTACTGTGACTTCGTCCTCGTGGATTGCAGCTTGATGAGATCTGAGGTACGCCTTTTCGTTGAATTTGCGGAAACAATCCGTTTGGATGCATTCAAATGGAAGGTTTCTTTTTTCGCGATTGCATCCAGCTGCGTGTTTTATCATTGTACGCGCGCCCAAATACGCGTCGGAGCACTTGCAAAAGAGCCAGCCGGTTTCTTTCTCGCGTTTGATGACTGAAAAATAAATACAGAGAGTTTTTAGCACAACACCTTGAGATACCAGCAGAAATGACAAACGAGCATTCTCCAATTTACCATCAGTAACTCCATCCTGGAATACAACATTTGCGTCCGCATGAAACTCATTAAAGTGTTGCCCTAGGAGCTTCTCTGAGAGAAATGTTTTGCTGCATCCGCTTTCTGGGCAAGGTTGTCTACGACGCTTTCTCTTCTCCGCGTCAGTTGAATGGCTGCTCCAAGTATTGTCAGCTGGTTCGGTTTCGACAACTTTTGGAGATTCTTCCTCTTCCGCATCCTCCTCGTCCTCGTCTTCCTGCTGATCCTCATCCTCATCCTCATCCCCATCCAAGTTGATTACTTCGCAGCATTCAATCGCAGGTTTCGGCTCATCAACAGGTTTGTTCACATGCACGATTGGCGGGATTCGGAGGGAAACAGGGACTCCATGCGACGGCCTTTGCACATGTTCCTTCATCCGTTGCGGTTGCACGACGGGCACTGGTGGAGTATAATCAAACACTTCAATCACTTCAATCTCCCTCTTCACCGGTTTTTCGGCTGCTGCTGGGACGACCATGGCTTGACGTCTGAGCAGCAGCTGCACTTCAGACTGGAGATTGAGCACCTGCACGCTCAGGCGCTCCACGGAGGCTCGCTCGATTGCCAGTTGCTCCGTGAGTGTGATGCGGTCCTCGAGCGCCCGAATGTACTTTGGCATCAGTTCGGCCACAGTTGACATCGTGGAGGAATCGGCCAGTGAAGAAAAAGTGAGAAATTGCAAGATGCAAAAATCAAGGAAAAAATTATTTCTCCCCTTAATGTTGAAAAAGGTGTTTGTTTCGGATGATGCGTTTATTGTCGCTCCTCTCAACTCAATAAAGAACGTGGGTTTTTGTTGTAGAATCATGTCGTGAGAATGGGAATCGTGAGAAAGGGTACAGCAGAAGCGAGGATGAGAAACCGTGAAGATCCGTTTTTCAACACACCCCCGCATCTGAGCGTATGCTGTGTGAGTTGAGTGGTGGAAACATGAACAGTGTCGGACTCGTTGTGGGATGCAACGCCTACCGACCAAAACCCTAAACTC
>QEAP01000250.1:4101-37648 GCA_006535975.1 Chytriomyces confervae
AAAAAAAAAAAAAAAATTAGGTCACCTCTAAAGGAGCAGTGACATTGACTGCTTCTGAAAATGTTTCCAAGTGCAGCAAAATTCGGTTGGTGAGATCATCGCTCGCTTCCTGTCCATCGGTGGACTGCATCATCGCTACTGACACGCGCAACGCGTTTAACATGACCGCCATCGTCCGTAATGGCTCTTCTTCATGAACAGACTGAACGCAAAAAAATGTAAAAAACCTGGTGAATATCGTGTTTTCTCATTTCAAAAAAAAAAGATTGCATCTTTCTCTCACATAGTTGTTTGCTGCTTGCGAGTAAAAATCTGCAGCTTCTTCCAAGCGTCCAATCTCGGCGCTGAAAGCGGCTTCCCGGAACAAGTACTCGCCGTTCAAATCCTCATTGACATCTTCGAGATGGAACTTTCGGTCGTCCTCGAGTTGCAATTCAAGAGCAGATAGTCGGCCGCACCTATGGGCCATTTGTTTTTTTTTGCAGTCATAATGTTGTGAGATGGGGGAAATCAAGGAAAAAAAAAGAAGAGGGGACAGACTCACATTCGATACAAGAAATCCGATATTGATCTACAAAAGTAGCAGTTTTCAGAAAAACCCTTTCCGAGTTTGTTGAGGGCTTTTTCGGACGCTCCTAACGACCAGAATTTTAGAATGAGGAAGCCAAAAAAAAAAAAAAGGAGACTCACTCAATAGTTCTCCAGCGTTTTCCCAGTCGCCATTTCTCCATCGATATATTCCACGGGACTTGTAAATACTCGCAAGGGCCGTTTCGGTGGCAATGGAAAAGGTATCGTTTTCAACGCGCTCGTTTTTAAGTCCCGATATTAATGCCTGACACCGCTTATCCGTCAGTGAGCTCATAACCGTACGACCGACAAGATCGAGCGCAGTCGCACACTCGGCAAAATACGATGCAACTTGGATAGCATGTTCATTTACAAGCGAGACACCGAGAATCAATGAAATGCACTGCATATTGACGAGCTCCAGCGACGGCGCAAGCATCTGCTGCATCAGTTGAAACGTTTTTACAAGCTCCGAGATGGTTTTCAAGTTTTGTCCGGAGGTGGGTGTCGAAGGGCGGGTTGGCACGAACGAGGCGCGGAGAGAGTTTCGTGTCATGTCTCGAGAGTATTTTCGAGTGGGTGATATGGGAAACGCTTTGGGCAAAAGGCGTTTTGCGAATGCGTCCGAGATTTGCATTTGTTTCATTTCGCTCGTGCAGTTGACGATTTGTTTTGTTGTTTGGAACAGTGTTGCAAAGTTGAGCATGATTCCCAGTTTCGATGTCGGCCGATGGAACCCGGAAAGATCGAGCGCTTTTATACAGTGTTTGAGAGATTCATGGGTATCCCTGGGAGAATACAGTGCATAAGTTGAGAGAGAGAGAGAGAAAGGGGAGAGAAAAGCAGCAGCATCTGGGGGGGAGGTACGTACAGTTTTGAGAAATGAATGTAGGCCAGCAGTCGCTGCTCCCGAATGGCCTCGTACACATTCTTTGTCAACACAATCTTTTTCTCAAAGTTCTGCAGCGCCTCGTAAAACTCAAACGCCTCCGTGACCATCCCCATCTCCGCCGATTCCAGGAAGGCAGTGTAGAGGGTGATCTGCTTCCTCTCTTCCATGCCAGGTATTTGGAACAAGTGGTGCACGATGGACTGGATCACATCCCACTTGTTGGACGCCCTCTTCATGCGTTTCAAAAAGTAGTTTGCATAAACTGAGTGGATCTCCTCGCGCTTCGACGGAACCATTGTCGACAGGATGCCTTGTTGGATGAGGTAATGGGAGAAGCAGAAAATGTTCTTGTTCTCCGTCTCCTTGACGAACTGGAACACGTCGTAGAGCACAATCACATTCTCTAGCCCGGCAACAGTTTTATCGTAACCCAGCGACTCATCAGCAATAAGGAGAATATCATTCAGTTCTTGCAGGTTGAAGAACATGCCCGAGATGGACGCGTATTTGAGAATCGTCTTCATCTGGGGCTTGAGCCTGTCCAACTGGGCAACAACAGCTGCAGTAGCCCCGGTCGGCAAGTTTGCTGAATCGCTGTCGCCTGTTCGAGTGAGGACCCCGTCGATCATATTCACGTTTGTGTCGTCGTTTAAAATGCGGATGAGGACTTCGGCAACAAGAGGGTTTCCTTGGCTTCGATGAAAGATTTCTTCCGTCAAGAGTTGGTCAACGCTTTCGGGTTTGCTTGTCACGAGCTTTTTGATCATGGCTTCGACGGCCTCCTTTTCCAGGTTCTTGAGCTCAAAGTCGTTTGTGATGTGGTGCTTCTTGATCTTGGAAAGCAGTGGTACTCGCTGTTCTTTGCATTCCTGGGGATTTTAAACATGAACAAGTTATGCTTTTCATTCCAGCATTTGCAAAGCTGCAGATACGCACCTCCATCGGCCGCATGATCGAAATGAAGAGAACCTGCGGACACTTTTGCATCAGGATATGGGTCAGTTCCAATGAGAAGTTGTCGCTCCACTGTAATAAAACAATTTAGACCAAGTCCAACTGTCAACAGCAACTGATTCTAAAAGGACCTGCAAGTCATCAATCATTATTGCGATTTTGTATCCCAGCGATGCCAAAGCCCCAAAGATTCGAATTATAATTGCAGCCAATCTGGGCAAGATGTCGTAAGTGACGGTGGCTGTGTTGCTGCTTGCGTTCAGCCCCGGTATTGCATTCAACGTGTCGCAATCTGGGCCTGAAAAGAGTTTCCAAATGGTTTCCGATGTTGGAACCTCCGGGAGCGTTGTTGGAACTTCGGGAACATCTTGGGGAATATTCTTTCGAGAGCAACTGGGATCCAGGACTTTTTTAGACACTGTTCGGGATAATCCTGACACCGGCGTGCTTAAAGACGATAATTGAAGATCCGCTGTATTCAAATCAGGACTTAATAGGGCAAGAGAGCTTGCAGCGGAAAGTAGTTTGTCAAGCTTTGCTTCGGTTGATCTTGGAGCAATATTAATTCCCGGCCTATGCCCACGTCGAATGCTTCCCTTCTTCATGATTGGCGTACCTTTCTCGCAATCAGCAGAGTCACTGCTGTTGAGCTGAACCGCTGCACCCCCACTCCTGCCACGAGTGTCAGACCGCCTTGGTTCATCGTGCTTTATACTTGAAGAGGGCGCCAGCCTGTTGAGATCGAATTCTTCTATTTTTAATGCGAGGGCAGTATTGGGACTGGATTTCCGATGTCCGCGATTGAGGGAGCCAACTCTTTTACTGTCCTCCTTTGAACCAGTTCCCACCGTTGGTAACCTTAGAATGGATCTGGAAGCGCTGTTTGTTGTGTCCGTGTCTCGAGAAGAATCTCCTTGAAGCGCGACATCTTTTTTTATCCGGTTTCCGGTGGCTGGATCACAGAGGGAGGGTCTTGATAGTTCCAAGTCTTGTTGCAAAGCTGCGGACAAGTCCTTGTGCCGGATTCCGCGGCTCGCCATCGCGGCCAAAAGTTCATTCACGATGAACGTGTAAGTTGACAGCATTGTGTTTTGATGGTTTTCCTGGCATTTGCCGGAGCTGGATATCGCGCTTTTAGAAATGGTGCATGAAGAAAAAAAAAATCGTGCCTTCCTTACCAAAGGAGCGTACTTGGCAAAGCGCGGATTTTATCTTCCGCCAAATGCGCAAGCGCTGATTTTCCCGTCCCACTGCGGCCGCTGATCAACAAGCGCTTCTTCCCGTCATTTTGCCACGATGTTATCACTTCCTGGATTTCCGAGATTTCACTGCTGCGTCCTTCGATACTGCTGCGCACCGCCTTGAGCCTCTGTTCACCTGTATTTGTTTGAAGTGGGGCGTAGATTTTGACAGGGTTTGGGACGCCTGCATTTTTGAAGTGAGAATTAATGTTGTGTCGTCACAAAAAAGTTAATTTCACCTTTCAGAGTAGCTTCTGGAATTCCGGTATCGTATTCAAATTCATCCTCCGTATCTTTGTACGTGTCTTCGTCGCACAAGATGCCCCCTCTACACCGATCGAGACACATGAGACGAGCAGCATTATTCACACAGACCCCCAGCAGAGTTCCGTCAGATCGACTGCTATTTCCAACAATTCCGGCAAACACCGTTCCCTTCGTGGCGCCAATCGCAAATTCGGGACCAATAACCGGCTTGAGCTGCGAGGCAATGTCCATCGCAGCTGCCATCGAAAAGTAGCACTCGCTCTTTTCATGCGCAAATCCTTCCAACCCCCACACAAGAAGCGCCGTCAAAGACTTGTCGTCACAATTAAACTGCCGTAAACATCCCTGATGCCGCCGTGTGGCAGCGATAATGATTTGGATAATCTTTTGAAGAATATTCAAGTTTTCCGGCTGCGAAACTGTTTCGACATTGAAGGCTGGAAAGTACAGAAACAGGACAGCAACGCCGCGAAGTTGGTCGTAGTTTCCCAAGTCTACACTGAACGGGCTTTCGCCATCCAAGTCTTCAGCCACGCTGTACGCGTTTATCTGCCGCATGCACTGTGCGAGCGCATCGTCGACGTATGGTAAGATGGTGGCGATGAATTGCGGGTCTCGTTCTGACGGCAGAAACAGTCTTCCCTCGGACTCCCCAGTGAATGCCACGTTGGGTCCCAGCGACTGGGTGATACAAGCAACGTACTTATCAATGGGATCCGTGTCGGCGACCATGAAAAACCGCCCATTCAATTCTCGCGATCCTTTTCGAACGGGAGGAAACGACGGTTCCTGAACCATGGCTCCAATCACCAAATCGTGCCCAACGGTATCGAATGTAAAATCTCCGGGCTTCCCAAGTCCCAGCAGGATCCCAGAACTTTTAAGAGCTTTCCCGGCAATAAAGTATTCCGAACGAGAGCAATTTTCCTCATGCGTACCAACGGAGACCAAATCGCCGATATGAATATGCTGCAAGCTTCCAGCTCCTAATCCGATATGTATCTTTAACGGTAGAGTTTTCTTTGGCTGTTTTTCGAGTGCTTCGGTCACGTAGGATGATCGCCTTTTTTCCGGCTCCAGAATTGATGACTCCCTCCGACTTCCATTCGATCTCATGGACGCTGAACCTGTTCCTCCTTGGCTTCGAATCGCTTTCTCGGGTATCACGAGCTCGTAGTTTTGAAAGTAGGCAATGAGCTGAAGACATCCCAGAAACACTCTTCGAGCGATCACTTCCCTCGCAGATTTCTCCGCAGAATCAACCGACCTTATTATAAACTGGCGCGTTCAGAGAGCGCGTGTATTTGCAATTGAAATCGAAAATTTTAACTCTCACCACATGGCGATAACGGCATCACCCGCAAATTTGACTATCGAACCGCCGGTCAAATGAACATGTTTGATAATCACATTAATAGGCTTGTTCAAGAGTTCTTTGATCTTTGCGCCGCTGTCTGCGCCAAGAACTTCTTGCAGGTAGCTCGACAGCTTAGAATAGCCCGAGATGTCAATGATGGCGACAAAGGCAAACTCTTCCGCGACAGTTCTTGGCAACGGTTGCGGAGTGCGCCGGTTGAGGCTGCTGGAGCAGAAGCTGTCGGATGGTGGCTTTTCTTTCGTTCGTCGCGTCAGCTGGCGTATGTGCTGAGGGACGAGGCCGAGAGGATCCATGATCCGGAATATTTAATTTTTCGCCTATTGTGCTAAATCTGCTTGAAAAACGTGGTGGTAGTCTGCACGAGATGAACTGTTCATCACCAGCAGGAATATCAAAGTCATTGTGCTTGATGATTGCAGAGACACGTTGACCTTCTTCAATTTATGTCGTCTTTTTTTTTTTTTTTTAAGAAGTGCATGAAGAACAGCACGAGAAACAGATTGGCAGCAATAGCGATTTAAGAGATAGAATTCATTCCTTTATTGCATATGTAAATGGTTCAGAAGATATTGCAAATCAATCTGGGCCCGGTGTTGGCTCTTCCCAAAACGCGTGTGTGTCCCAGCGCATCCAAAAAAATAACCAATCAGCTACACAGTCAGTTCCTCCAGCAGGGCCTCAAGCACAATCTCATCTTCGCCACTACCACCCCACTCAACATATGAGGAAGCTCTCTGGAACCTCAACAGATGCGAGAACCCCTCTCTCGACTGCGCCTCATTCAACACAAACGCCGGAGGATTCAACAAATTGTGCGATGCAATCAAGATGCACATAGCTCGCGGTCTGGACAGAGAAACATTGATCCTCCGAATGTTGTAAATAAAGTCGAGCTCATTGTGAAATGTGGGGCTGTGCGACGAAAAGCCAAAACACGCGAAAATGATGTCGGCTTGGCGGCCTTGCATTCGCTCAACGGTGTCTATTTTGACAGTGTGCTTGCTTAACAATTCGGGCCCCAGTTCGCTTGTCACACGTTTGGTGATGATTGTGCGTTGCAGTCGATGTGGGGTGATGACGAACATGGTGGCTTCCGGCTCAATCGTATGAAAGAAACGAACCAGCTTCACCACAAGGTCAGCTTCGCGATGGATATGATCTTCCAATGAGGATTGTAAATCCAAAGCTTTCGACAAGACGATTGTCGATAACGGAGTTTCGGTAGCCTTCCACATGAGCGTGTTAAACAACATGGCCCTGTCTGTGTCTGATCCATTTTTCCAAATCTGCACTGCATCGCGAATAAGACCTTGATTACCGCGTCTGGGATCAAATCCATCGGTAGTGCCCGTGTAGAGCTGCTGAGTAAATTTACACAACGGTGTGACGAATCGGAAGTTTTCTTTGAGCATATGAGTCAAGTGGCTGTTGGAACGCATGATGCAGCTTAATATGGATCCAAAAATGGGCCGTACGGCGGGATCGGTCGGATACAGTCCTTTTAAGATTGGGCTTAATTGCTTGTCGTCGCCGGCAATAATGACTTTCTTTGAGCGAACGTCAGTGCTGTCGATGGCTTGAAATGCGAGTGCTGCATGGCAGGTGAGAAACTGGCTGCCTTCGTCAATGATCAGGGTATCGAAGCTGTGCCGTTTGTTCGGATACTTTTGGAATGTTTTCGCGAATGACCTGTTGCATAACGGGGGAATGTACGTCGTAAGCGCCCATTCACTTTTACGAACAGCCACAGGAACAACGCACCAAACAGTGCCAGCACAAATACACCAATTTGACGTAGGGATTACATAATCATTCGAATATTCCAGTTTTGAGACCTCCAATTGCTCCACCCATTCTGATTTGTCAAAGTACTGAAAAAGCAGACTTTTTCTGATCTTGAGCAACTCCTGTACTTTCTCCATAAAATTGTTGATGGCTTCATGGGTAAATGCGCTCATGATGATTCGGTAAGGCCGATTTTTCCGGGCATTGATTTCAATCAGTCGCAACGCCGCAAGGGCCAGGCTATGCGTTTTTCCATTCCCTGGTGGTCCCCACACAACACTGACCACGTTCTTTAAAATTCCTTTCATGGCTCTATGCTGCGAATCCAGAAAGTGCAATACCCGTTCATGGTCACGCAAACCTTCCAGGTTGTAAATTTCTCGGTAAGTTGTGTACAGGTTCCCTTCAATCTCCAAGTCCTCATGCGCCGATGAAGATTGAAACTCGATTTCGTTGAACGCATTGTTTTCTGAAAGTAGTCGGATCATTAGGGGCGCTGGAACGCGCGTTGCAACGCGTTGAAGACGGAGAACTTCGACGTCAATAAGAGCACGCGCGATTTTCGATGTGTTCCAGTCCACATAGCGACGCATGAGTGCAAAGTGTTTGGGTTGTCGGTCGAGCGTTTTAAGAGTAAACCCAGCGTTTCTTGCAATCACCAAATCGAGGGTCACGATGTTATCGACAACGTTTTCCACATTCGCAAACGAAACCGCAGCACCAATTTGCATGATTTCAGTTTCGTCCAGAGCCAGTCTCACATACTGATTCGCGACATTCCGCAGCTGGTTCATGTGCAAGAGATCGTTGAAGGATTGGCCCGCTTCCAGCTTATTGCAATCCACAAGCAGCCAGTCAAACTTTTTGAAATCATTGGATATATCGGTGGCTCCAGTTTGCCCATTTATCGAGGATTGAATCGCCGATAAGTTGGAAAGAACTTTGAAAGTTTTTGGAAATGAATCATCAGGACCGCAATACTTGAGGAGGATCATCTCCGTCTCCAGGAAACGCGAGCTTCGAACCTCTTGTAAATCCCTGACCATTTCATACTGAGTATAGAGCAAAAAACCAGGATGAGTTACATTTAACAAAAAGAATCGAAAAATGCAATACCTGAGTTGCAAACATCAGCCTTGACAACAGTGGATCATCTGACAGCTTCAAGTTGATGACTTGAAACGGTGGCAGGCTGTTCACCAGCACTTTTTGAATCAAATTTGCCTCAGCCAGCATGTTGCGGAGCCTGTCGCATAGATTGGCTTGCGCGATTGATCGATTCATCATATCTATTTTCAGCTCGTCTGAAAGCCCTCCATCCCTTGTCCACAAGGCGAAAAGGTCATCCTCAGTGCTTGGTGTAGGTATATCAAAGAACTTTGTGACAGATTCCAACGTCAGTCTGAACAACGGAAATGCACAAGTTGCACTCAGAGCATCCTTGATGACGGCAATTCGAGGGATAAGAGACGGCCCCACTTTTTCTCCCACAATCGCAGCAAGTCGCTCTTTCAGCGCAACAACTGTCCCAGTCGGAACAGACATGGTTCCTTCAAGTGATTGAAGATAGTACTGCAAGTCAGCTTTGAGGCGAGGTACATTCGATCCCAACCCGAGACTTGCATAATGAATTAACTCGGATGGAAAGAAAGGCGCACGCAGGACATCTGGATTATCGACAAGTGCGTTCATACAAAACTGTACGTCGACCAGGTACGCGTTGGTTTCAAGTTGCGTTCCGCAAGCTTCGTTTAAAAGCATATTGATGAGGTCTTCCCGCTCATTTATAGAAAACACGTAGAATTGGATTCGTGGGGGTTCCCTGGCTGCGCGAACAGTCGCCTTCACAGATGCTGCAATGCGTGTCACCAATGCTTTCGGTAAATTGATCTGTTCAGCAACGCTTGACCCAATCATAGTATTGCATTCGATCGTCACGGACCCTGACTTTCGAGACAGGTGGAGGAAAGAAATCGCAACAATCTTGTCTGATTCTGGATCCTTCAGAACAGAGAAATGCATCGAATCATGTTCGACGCGGGGGAATAGAAGATACGGTTGAGACTTTGGAACAACTTTTGATTGCAATGCGCATTGGATGACTGGGGATTCGCTCATGCTGCAACGTTCCACCTGCCCCATCACTGGGACGACAACTTGCAGACAGAGAATTTTTCCGAGAGACGAGAAAGTAGTTGGAGATTGAGCTCGCAGAGATGCGATAAACTCAGCATCATGAAGTGCAGCATGCAAATCATGAACGTCCGAGATTGGGAAATTTGACTGATCTGATTTCCAAAACGCGTTCCAATCCTTTTCGGAAGATGCGTCGATTTTCGTTTGCATGAGAGGCTGAGACTGTTTGCGGCGGAATGAATCGACCGCATACTTTAATGCTGCGCGTTCCTTTCCGCGAGACCCTCCTACGAGAGAAACATCGCCCATTTTACGAGCACGAATAGAGCAGCCATCTTCAAACTCGCAGCCAGCGCATCTCTCTCCGACGCCCCATTCAACCGCCTCCAGTTCTTGTTTAAGAATGTGTGGGATACGTTTGTTCAAGATCGTTGTAACGAGCGGCTGAACAGTCGAAATAGAAAACGTTGCATTTTGAACGGACACATCATCAATGACGCTTGGCCAAATGCTTGTTGTCAGCGTTGGAGGCATCCACACAATTCCCTCGTCCGAGATGCTCACGTCTGGGTAATTTGTTTTCAGACTCTCAGCCAAGGCCAAAGCATAAATGCAGATCTGAATTTGATGAGAAACTTTCAAAGATGCACTCGACTTGGCTTCAATTACAGTCAAGGTGGTCTTGCTGCCTTCTTTCTCAACGCGAACAAAGTCGGGTTTGAGAGTTCGGATCTCGATTTGGGATAGATGTTCTGGCGCATGGAACTCTAAACCAAAGAGGTAAAAGAGCGGGCGGTTGTCGTCCTGGACTGCGCGAATGAATTGGTCCCACGTGTCTCCAGTGGCACTGTCCTTCTGCAAGTGAATGAGCAGCCGCTGGTCGTGCAGGATATCGTACAGATGCTTTTCCCACTGTCGGTTGAGAACAGAGTGGAGCGAGCGTTTAGAACCAGTTGCCGGGGGATCAGATGAGAGCAAACCTTGTGTCCGCGTGCGAACAACGCCGACTTGGTTTTGGAGACTTGGGCGGCGGCATCTGCCTCGGCGGTCTTGACCTTGTTGGCTTGAAGACGCAGGGACAGATCGCAGTTGCTGTGCGCGCTGCGATGGAACTGCGCAATCTGTGTCGCCGTGAAGGACATTTTTTGTATCTTCAAGTTCAGCGTCACCTGTTGACACACACCCACACACATTGATATACAGACTGATGACCGAGAACCACTCATTGGTTGCGAGTTCGATGCAAACGCGTACATCGGAATCAGAGAAAGCATTGGCCTCGCTTTGAGTTCACAGCAACGCCCAACTTTGAATAAGCACATTCATCGTTCGCTTTAATGTAAAACATCAATCCCCTCCGTTATTCCCGTCTCCAGAGACAACATTTCCATAGTAATGAATGCGCCGTCTGACTGGACTGATTGCTTTTGCTTCTTCATCCCCTTCAGCTCGTGCGCAGAGTTGAGAGCAGTATCTTTCCCCGCCCGAACATGAGCCTCGGCGCACAGGGGAAGGAGATCTAGCTCTGGAGTCGCCAAAAACGCGGTAGTGGTGGTGGTGGACTATTGTTGGGCTCGTTGAAACGATGGCATTAGCGCCGAAACCGACACACCTTGCGACAAGTTTCTCTTCATCTGGCGTGCTATCGGTATTATCGGTTTGGGTTGGTTGAAACGGAGAGTTGGCAATGGATGAAGCTGGGCTGAGAGCCACGCGTCGGTACCCTTCCAACATACTTGTGACTGGGGTCGTTGCATTCTTGACAACTCGGTTCAGATCTGGGTACATACGAGACAGGGACCAGCTCAAGAGAACGCCGACTGCGCAAAGACCCATGAACGCACACTCGACCCATCCAAAGTCGCTGCTTTGGTTTCGAATCTGTGCCACACATAAAGGAAATGTAAACAAGGACACGTTCAAGGCTACTGCGAGAAGTCCGAATCCAGTCGCAATCTGGTGTTCGGCCACGAGGAGAGGCACGCAGGACCATAGCGTCGTGGAGAAGGTGGAGAAACCCACGCCCATCATCACCATTCCGTAGGAGGGATGGATGCTTGAAAAGTGCAGCACAGCGTGTGATGCTCCCAGGGTCACGGCCGAGAATACGAGACCCTTGGCACGGCCACCGTTCTTGTCCAAGAGCATGCCCACGATCGGACTTCCGATGGCAGCAATGACATCTGGAACGGACATGACAAAGCCTGCAGTCGGTGCGTCCAGTCCCCACTTTTCGATAAAGAAGGTGGTGCAAATGTGAAAGAACGGGATCGTGGCACCTGTTGAGGTTTGTTAGTATGGATAGATTGACGGAAGAGTGACCCACCGTAAAGCGCAATCGTCACCGCACACAGCAGGTAGAAGCCCGATCCGAGATCGCCGAGCTGCATCCAGTGCACGTTCTTTTCATCGACTTCCTCAAACTCTTCGCTCTCGTAACCGGCATCGTGAATGATGATTCTCAGACCACTCTGGTTGGTGTTAATGACAACTGGTTGATCCTGACTGTCTTGCTCAAAGATCTCCTGGACGTACTCCTCAGAATGGCCGTGACTCGAGACATGCTCTTCCTGGCCTTGCAGCAAAGGCTCCGCCTCCTGCGTCTCAAGCCCGCCATCCTGCTTTGCCGCACCCGCAACAGCCGGCGCAACCCCTGCACGCACCCTCGACACGTCTCTATCCACATAAACAACAGCAACCCCGCCAACGCAGCTCGCAACAGTCACAGCCACACCCGCCCATGCAGCCACCAACACAGACGTTTGCGCCAACCGCGGGCTAATATTATCATTCAACGCCGTCAAAACACGCGCAGACGCGAGATTGACGCCAAGCGCGAACGCCAGACACCGACCCGCGAACCAGTCCGTCAACACGCGTGCAATCACGATTTCAAGGCTTTCTCCACCGAGACCGAATAGAAAACGGCCGGCCATCAGGAGGGAAAAGTTTTTTAGGTTCAGGCCGACTGCGAATAGGAGCTGTCCGGTTAACACGAGGGCGGAGAATGAGAGTAGGATCATTGTGGGGCCCAGCTTGTCGACCAACAAGCCACCAATAACTGGGAAGAAAATGTTGGGGAGGCTGCTGGCAGAATATAGGCTGTTGAGCTGCCATTGAAATCTGTACCGGGTTGTAACGTCAGTTTACTTGGCCAAGTTCAATAGATAATAGATGGGCTGTCTCTTACGCGTCGTCATCTACTTGAAGCCACTTTTGGAGTGCGGTTCCCATGGACGCAGGCATATCATAGCAGTAGTAGTTTCCGGCGAGCAAAACGCTGGCTAGACCGAGCAGAAGCCAATGTGTGGCTGAAACCTTCCTTCCCATGTTGAAATCAAAAAAAAAAAAAGGACCAGAAAAAGATCCGTGTTCTATTTCCACTCGGTTCTATTTTGCACTCAGACCGCCGAGTTATTTTATTTCCCTTTATATTATGACGGCGTTTATTTCCTAACCGCGGAAAACAACCTATCCACTTTTACCGCCCGGAGGCTTGTGCGTGTGCTTATATGCAGATTCACTTGTCCCAGCGCAGCACATTTCAAGTCCTTTTAACCACTTGTCGTCTTGGATATTCTGTATCGTGAACCTTGAGAACGGATCCGGCTCCAAAATGTTGTACAGCAGTGCTCGTGACCCCTCTGGGATTCTGTCAAACGGTATATAACCGGTACAGTACTCTCGCCGTCTCTTTTTCAGGTATTCAGCGTAATGTGGATCCGTTAGTTTTGCGATTCTCCATGGAACAGAGTTTTTTAGCAGTGCGTAATAGATGATGCCTTTTATGTTGTCAGGGATTTCGTTAAACCGGAAGAGCGCAAGTGTCTATGCAAACAGATCTCACAAACCTGTAGCCCACACGTCTACTTTCGTGGCAAAGAATTCTGCGTCTTCAATCCATTCCTGTTTTCCAGATAAAAGTTGAAAAAGTCGTACCCGAATTGCAAGATGGGTTTTTACCTCCGGTGCAATATACGGATCTGAACCACAAATTCCTTTTGTTTTCCGCGACGATTCTTCGAAGCAAGTTTTGAATACCTCTGCGACACCTGTGAACACGCCCCAATTTTCGATTTTCTTTAGTCGTCAACCCTTTTTTTAACTCAAAATATGTTACCAAAGTCTGCAATCTTTAGTATCCGGCATTGCGCGTCAAGGATCAGGTTTTCAGGCTTCAAATCACTGGTTTAGAAATGCGCACAATTAGTTGCTGATATGCAGCTGAATAGAGGCAGTGGATATACCGGTGTGCAACGCCCATCCCGTGGATATATGCCAGTCCTTCAAGAAGTTGCTTGAAATAACAATGCAGCTCGTCAATATCGTCGATACCGTCTTGAAGCCGCGCGTACAAATCCCCGCCCGACATGTACTCCATAACCACACACCATTCGCGACGCTTAAAAGAGCAATAGTTTTCAGTGCTTAATCAATAATAACAAGCAAGTCAACTCACAGCCAAAAGAAGGTTACACTTACATTGTCTTGAATCAAGTCCACGGTTTCAACAACATTTGGGTGGTGCAGGCTTGAACTGATGCAGAACTCGCCAATCACCTTTTTGATGTATTCCTTCTCGGTCTCCTTCCTCCGCCGCTTTCTGAATTTCTGCTCATCACCGTCCAATCAGAACGAGCACAAATTTTATTAAAGCCAGAGTCAAAGCGTACCTTGATCGCGTAGTAAGCTTCATGGTTATCAAGGCTGTCTTGTTTATGCGCCTTTGCCATAAAGTAGAATTTTAGAACGGAAGAAACGTCAAAACAATAACTCTGCTTGCTCTCACCAGTCGCACTGTGGCATTTGCGCCTTTTCCCAGAAACTCGTCGATTTTTCCATACTTTTCAAACAAGGACTGCTCAGACCCACTTCTCGGAACGTCCGAAGACGCTGACGAGTATCCAGATGCATACATGGACTTGCTCAAGTACTTTCGATGGCTGGGACGTTTTCGAAGGTGGCCAGTCGACGTGGCAACCGAACTAATGCTCGGATCATCGGACTCGGTGGATTGCTCCTTGTTGGAGCTTGACGAATGGCCCGCGCGCATTCCTTTCGGAAGCATCAAGTTGTTGAAAATGCCAGGTTCAGGTATCGTTGGAGACTCTTCGACCGGCGAAAAGGGTTTATCGGCAGAAGCGTGCCGCCTCCTTGTATCGACGCTGATGGATTTCTTGATGCGTCCGAATAAACTGTCGAGCTTGTTTTCTGCGCTGGATTCAGCATCGTTGCTGCATGGATCGGCGGTATCAGTTTCAGTTTCAATGTCCTCTTTTTTGGCTGATGGCGCCGTGGAGCGCGAAGTTTTAAGGTAAGTACTCGATGTAAAGTCTGCCACAGATGCTTCCGGGATGGTTGCGCTCCCTTCGACGGAAGATGTTGGGTCATGGGAGGAACTTTTGCCGTGAAAGAATTTGGCCAATAGCGACTCTTGTCTCTTTGCGATACGGAACCAATGCGGGTGGTCACCGTCCTTGTTGTCTTCCACCTCTCCGTCCCGCTGATTTGAGTGGTGAAAGAACTTCCCGTTGAACCAGTTGTGTTCGTCGCTTCCATCCGCAGAATCCAATGTGCCGCTGCCGCTCACTTCTTCATTGTGTTGGAGGGGATAGAATATTCTTTGAATCAGAGTTGAGTGCGTGGGTGATTCGGCGATAGTGGGGGATATGCTCCCAGTGAGAGGTGATTTCGGACGCAGCGGACGAGCGGGCGCGGACTTTGGTCGAATTTGGGCAATTTTTTGGAAGATGGAAACTCGTTCCGCGTCCTTTTCGCTCGTGTCGGGAATGCAGTCGGTCGATGCAAGGTTACTGTCGTCAGGGGTCGATTCCGCGCTTGTTGTTTTCTCGTCATTCCGTATTCCCAGATTCGCGAATGATGAATCCAGAGTGCGCGTGTGGCCCTCTTTGGATTCATCCAGCAGACTGTCGCTGCTGATGTGCTCGGAAAGGTGTGAGGATGTATCAACAGACTGCTGGAATGCATGGCCTGGTTGCTTCTTCTTCTTCCCAAGTTTTCTACGCGTTCCGCTGGGGCTGCTCTCTTCAGTGTCCCCGGAGTTGCCGTCTTCGTCGCCGAATTTCGTTGAGCGTCTTTTGTCCTTCTTCAGCTTTGATTTCTCCTCCTCCATAAACAATTGCTTTTGAGAGCCCACTTTGTCGCACTCGGAGTTGGAGTCCTGCAGTTCAATAACCTTGGCTTTGTGTGTTTCCAGCAAGTCTTTCGCCTTAAGAGGCAGGATCTGGCTCTGGCTCGTTTCGATTTGGATTGCGGAAACCATCCTCAGCGTATTTAGTTTGGATCCAGAAACGACACCGGCGAACGTTGTTTTTCGGACAGATTCTCGCTCCATTTTGATGGTCTGGTGGAACAGATCCTCTAGTCCGAGAGAATCCAAGTTCTGATTCTTTTGCTGTATCAGCTCAATGTTTGACGAAGTGGACGACAGAGTCACGGTGATCTTGATGTCGCCGCTTGCTGTCAACAGATTCTCACTCATACAGCGCTTCTCCATCAGTCCCGAGCCGTAGCTGGACCCGCTCCCCAAGCTCTCCGTGGATCCCGGTTTCGATAGCTCAGCACCCAAGTTGTGGTCATGTGAGCCTCTGCGCAATGTGCTCGACTCGAGAAAGTCTTCAAATGTTTTGGGTTCAAAAGATGTGGTGACGCAAAGGTGAGTAAGAAATTAAATGTGGACGCTACCGGCAGGTTTCTGATCCGGGAGGGTGATTTCTACTTTAAACTCGTTGTGCACAAGTGCTGCCACTTGTTGGATGGTCTCGTTCACGGTGTCCCGTCTGTCGCTCGGTTGTGCTGCAGCTTCCGTGTACGGCGGCGTCTCGATTGGACGCGTTTGCAGGTCTGCATCGGTCCTTGCAGCAGCAGCTGTTGTTGCTGAAGAAGTGGTTGTTGGCATGGGAGCCATTTTAACCTTTGTTTCGATTTGTTCCTTTGCTTCCGAATTTCGTGCGCTCACAATTGCCACGCGCAGAGCAATTTTTTTTTTTTTTTTTTTTTTTTTTGGGGTTTTTTTTTTGGTTTTTTGTTTTTTTTTTTGGGGGGGGGGGGTGGTTTTTTTTTTTTTTTTTTTTTTTTTTTTTTTTGTAAATCCAGAGCGTAAACTTTAAAAAATGGGGGAACATCACCACGCCTACACGTCAGTCCTCGCAAAGATGGAAGAGCGCAAACGAAGCGGCGGATACCTGCGCATCTGCGGTCCGATGGTCCGATACTCAAAGATTGCGTTTCGAGAGACTTGCAGACTGTGAGTGTGCCTTGAGAACTGCGACCCATCTCCCGTGAACACCCCGGAACTCAACTTGCCGTGTAAATGCTTTTCCCCAGGTACGACACAGATGTCGCATACACGCCCATGATCATCTCGGATGTTTTCAAGTTTTCAGACATCAGTCGGTCAACAGAGTATCGAACCAACAGCAGAGACAATCGTAAGGAACTCTCAATTTTCCCCGCTTGCGTGAACTCATTCTTAAGCGTCGTGTATGCAATCGGGATTTATTCAGCGGTTGTCGTTCAATTCGCTGCCTCGACTCCAGCCGACTGGGCAGACGCAACATCGCTCGTCATTCCATACTGTTCCGGCGTAAACCTCAACTGCGGATGTCCGCAGAAATGGGCGATTGCCGACGGCATTGGGTGTGCTCTGATGGAGAAACCGGAGCTTGTCAAAAACATGGTCGAGGCAGTGCAGCATACAATCAAAACGTCCAATGTGAAGCTCGCCGATGGATTGAAACCAACGTGCTCAATCAAGATTCGAGTTCACGATGATATTAGGACAACTATGGATTATGTTAAAAGAGCAGAGGCGGCTGGAGGTGGGCGGTTTTTTTTTTTTTTTGTGCTGACTTGTTTCCACAGTGGATTACATTGTCGTTCACGGTCGAACTCGAAAACAGCGAAGCTCTGAGCCTGTGAATCTAGATGCAATCAAAACGATAAAAGAGCATGCATCAGTCCCTATTTTTGCAAATGGCGATGTTTTTACATTGGAAGATGCCGACCGGATCGTAGAGTACACGGGAGTTGACGGAGTGATGGCTGCGAGAGGGCTTTTGGAAAACCCTGTAAGAATTCCTTTTCAAAATTTGAAACCTTTTTCTGAAAACTGAAGCTGGTATCTGTTATTTCAGGCCCTCTTTGCCGGACACAAAACTACACCTCTTGCCGCCATTGAAGCATATACACGCCTTTCGATTGGATACGGAACCAATTACTTTATTATGCATCATCACCTGATGATGATGACTGAAAAAAGCATGTCGAGAACCGAGAAAAGGCTGTTTAACAGTCTTCCATCGACGGCTGCACTTTTAGATTTCTTTGAATCAACTTATGATCTTGATTTTAGTAAACCAGGCTCCAGTGAATAAACAAAAGCTCACTGCTGTATTTGATAGACCGACAGTGCGTCCATCTTGTGCGCGACGCGTTGAATTGGGGCTGCCATCTTTCCTTAAATAGCCATATTTACTAATAACACAACGTTGAACACGGTAATGAGGACGGCAATCAAAATTGCAGCCACTTTCAACGCCCCTTTGTTTGCGAAATCCACAACCACCGTATCTTTACCATCATCCTCTTTACCATCTTCGTCCTCTTTACCACCTTCGTCCACACTGTCCTCAAGCTCCATTACAGCCTCACTCACAGGCACAGCCTGAAAATCTCTCACAAATGAAACATTCATTCCCAACCCATCTCCGGCCCCACACGTGACCCAAACTAACGGCCACACAGCGAAAGGCAACTGCAACGACAAAACCACCTGGCTCGCAACAAGCAGCTCATTCATCCCCTTCTCCCCAGTCACAATCGCCGCCGTCATTGCCGGCACAATCGCCAACAACCGCGTGACAAGTCTCTGTAAACTTGGTTTAAACTTTGCAGCAGCCGTTGGGCCCAGGAACCCTTCCGTCACAACTTGACCGGCCAACGTTCCCGTGATTGTGCTACTCTGCCCCGCGCAAAACAATGCCAGTGCGAATACGAATCCAGCCGCGGGACCCAGATGTTTGATCAAGAGGAAATACGCGTCTTTGATTTCGGCGACTTTTCCATCGCCGCTTTTAAAAAATTCAGCGGCTGCAACAATGAGGATGGCGCTATTGATGAGTAAAGCGCCGTATAAAGCAACGACCGAGTCGAGGTTTGAGTATCGAATGTCTTGGTGGATTGTTTTGAGTCGTTTCATGGGCTGTGTGATTTCTGAATCGAGGGTTTCTGGTTGCGGGGGGAGGTCGCTGATTTCTCCGAGATTTGAAGATTCTGCGTTTGAGCGGTATCGAACAATGGATGAATGCAAGTACAGGTTGTGAGGCATGATCTGTGTTCAGGATTCAGTCCTCCTGTCAGTTATATGAAGGATAAAAAAAAAGTAAGCTTAACTGTAGCGCCGATAATGCCAATTGCCAAATAGAGCTGCCCATCCACATGAAAGATGCTTGTAGAAGGTAGGAATCCGAGCAACACTTCCCCAAGAACCGGCCTGCTCGCAATGACCAAATACAAGAAACATATGGCAACAAGTCCAACCAACCCAATAATGGCGAATTCAAACTTGCGCAAGTTGTTGGATCCCCAAAATGCGAGCACGATGAGAACATCGAGCGACGTCAAGGCAACACCCCACACGAGAGGCAGCGCGAACAGCAGATTCAGTGCGATCGCAGTGCCAATCACTTCAGCAAGATCCGTGGCAATGATGGCGAGTTCGCATAGAATGTAAAGACAAATGTTGACGCTAGGGCTAAAGTGCTTTCGACAAGACATGGCCAAATCGTTGTTGGTCACGATCCCAAGCTTTATACAAAGGTACTGCAGAACAGTTGCCATGATGTTTGCAGTCAGAATTATAAACAGGAGCGAGTAACCGAACTGAGAGCCGGCTGGAATGTGCGTTGTGTGAGTAGAAAGCGCCCGATATCGCGCGCGGAGAGAGAAGCCAACCTGCCAAATCCGTTGCCCAGTTCCCGGGGTCCAAGTATCCAACGCCGATCATGAATCCCGGCCCAACAAACTTGAGAAAGTCCAAGAATCGGAAGCCCTCGCTGTCTTTGCGAGGCCCAGCAGTGTCGTTGGGTATCAGCAGCGTCGCAGTGTCTGTGTAGGTTGTTGTGCTGTCGGCAACGCTCGCAGCGGCGGACGAAGCCGCTCGGAAAGTCTTTAGTTCGATGCCCGCTGATTGGTCCGACATAAATTTTAGGTTTTTATGATAAACAAACCGTCTTTGACAGAGCCCTCAACTTTTCCAAGTGATTTACGCTCGCCAACTACGTACGCAACGATGCAGAATGAAGAAGTAAGTTTAGCCAACCACCAACAACGAGCGCATTTCTAACATGCGGTGTTTCCCTCCGCAACGAAACACAGCCCAGCCGCGACGAGCGGGCCGGTCAAAGCTCTAAATCAACTCTAGGACGCGTCATACAGCAACCTGATTTTAATCCTCCAAGTATGAGCCGATCCAGCGCTGCTGACTTGGAATCACCAGCAGTTGAACCTACTTCCACCGCCAGCTCCATGTCGCGCAAATCGTCCAACGCCTCTGTATGGAACCTATCAAAGAAAATTCTCCAGATGGGGAGTGGGGAATCTTCGCCACCGCCTGTGCCGTCTCTCCCGGCTTTTGCAGCGTCAAATTCGTCGCGGGGAGAATTGGAGGAGGACAGGCGGAAATCCCTCAGTAACGCTCAGCAGGCGCAAAGTACCGTAATAGCGCTTGCTGGACCGTTGGTGGGGAACACGAAAGGTGTTCGTCAGAGTTTTGCAGAGAGGATGGCTCCAAGGCGGCGTTTGCAAAGCGACTCAGAGAACAGTGCACGTAGCGTTGACTCATATAGTCCTTCTGACTCTGCCACGGTAAGAGACTGTCATATTGTAGCTTCATTTGTGAAACCAGAGCCCCCAACCTTTTAAGCCGTCCATCTTGATTTCTAACAACCTTCCCTCCAAAGCCAATCCTCAGCGGAAAGCGAGGGATCATACAACGCACCAACAGCGGTGATCAAAGCCCTGAACAAACACACAGAAGAATAGTTTCCTTTAGACCCACTGTCGAAGAAGTGTTTGAAGCGTCCAATATGGAACAGTCGACATTCGCAACAACTAGCGTCATTTCTGACGAAGACGATTCCAGCCCCTCCAACTCGTACCCAAAAGAATCTCATCCGAAAAGAGCAACCGCAATGCCCGATACTGGCGTTAAACCCACAGCAAGCAATATTAAAGTGCCAAACAACGATGAAAATGCCGCACAGCTGGATTCGAACGTGACTGCATCCATAAAATCGGACAGCGTGGCAGCTGACGGTTCTCAACTGTCGCCTAGGATGTCAGCTGATCCCCTCCCAGCACCGGGCCTTATCAGCGAGGAAGAGTACATGTCCTCCGCAGCGAGGAGGAGGGCCCAAGCGCAGGCACTGTCTCCTACCACCACAAATGCAAACTTTCTTGATGCCAAGGTATCAAAGCCGCAGAGAAGAGACTCGTTTGCTCTTTTGACAAAGCAGCTGTCATCACTCACTGCAAGGCGGAATACGGATTCCGTCACGAGTTTTGAGAGTATCGCCGACTCATACGTACCGTCTAAAGTACCTCGGACTTCGAGACTGGGAAGCTTCATGGGCCGTGCAAAGGAAGGGCACGAGTACAACCGCTCAGAGTCGGTCATCAGACTACCGCCAGAGCACGAACCCACTGAGGCAGAGATTGAGGCAGAATACCAGCTGCAAAACAGGCGGCAATCAACGCGAGATAATGCCAAAATTAAGCTGTTTGATGTCGAAGCAGACGCGAGGCAATCTTCAATTGCAAGACCGGCCAAAATCGACCACTCCAGTCAGAGTTCGTTCACAGCTGGGATGGGGAAATGGCCCCACGCCCGAGAAGTTTCGGAAAACTTTTCAAGAAAGCTGACGGAGATCAGATACATTATTCTTTCCGTGGTTCTGAACACGTGCTTGATATTCTTTGCGCACTTTAGCGGTGCAGGAATCATGCTGCCGCTTTCCCCGGCAAGCGTGCACATGACGCTTGCTGTGATCATTGAAATCATTTTGTTGTCAACGAATATTCTCACGACTCATGCGCTTGGTGGGGAGTCTTCTGATCATTTTTTTTTTGATTTCAACTTATTGGTTTATTCAGATTTCGGAGTTTCCATCTTTCTATCAATGCTCATGACCAACAAGTCAGGATATGGGTGAGTAGAGAGCTTTCCTAACGAACTTGCAAAAAAATAACGCCGAGTTGTTCCATGGCAACAGAATGTGTGCCTGCGGATTCGTTCAGGAACATTCCATCAAACGCTTGAAATACGCGCAGTCTCTGTCGCTCAACTCCACCTGCCGCAAAACCCTCGAACGCACATCATACCTTTGGTTGCTGCTCGAAGTGACAAAAACTCTGACACCAATCGCAGCAACAGCCGTCATTCACAGCGAAATAAAGGCTCTCTCAGATGATGTGAACTGCATCGTGTTTGAGCCAACTTTATCCAAAATGTATGATCGCACGTACCCAACAATAGAAAGTTCTGCTGGTGTTGCTGAAGTCATGTTTGGAGATGCGTTGGGGTGCATGCGGTCCGAGCGTAGTGATTGCGGTGACAGCGGCTCTCAATTCGTGTTTGGCCCGCAGTTGCAAGGAGTTGTTGCGAGTGGAGATACAATTGTCGGGCCAGGGTTTGAAATGCGCATTGACACGTGGTGCCAGTGCATGGACTTGAACAGCACAGATGCTATCGCTAGAGGGTACATCAATGAAGCAGATCGACGGATATTGCTTGACTGGAACCGCAGGGCCAATGTGTACCCGTTCCTCATGCATTTGAGTAATCTCAATGTCACAAATGATCGCTTTGTTTCCAACACAGCCATGGGCAACATACACATCTGCGGCGGGTATTCCAAAGACGTGCTTCCGATATGTCAGACAACCATCAGCGAGATCCAGGATACACTGGTATCATCAAAGTTCAACACTGACGGCACGACTGCGTCGATTGCGCTCGTCTCTTCGCGCGTTCTGCAAGAAAAGTTGCACGCTGTTCGACGAGACTCGTTTTCTGTTGAATCATCGATAAACGAGCAGAATGAGCGCCGAACTCAACGCGACCAGAGATCCGACAAACTTGAAGAACCAATTTCACTGGATAAGATTGAACAAGTCAGACGTGACAAGACCGGGAACAAGAACCAAGTCAGCAGTGCCATCGTCCATCGTGCCCTCACAACCATTTTCCCAGTGTCTGAACCTGTCGAACTCGTTTCCAACGTGCCTGCATTGGCGAGTGCGCTTTTGTACTGGACAACTTCGGATCTTAAATCTGTCGACCCTGCCCTGCATGCTCAAGGAATTGAAACCCTGTACGCCATCTTTTTGCGTGCAGGGTTGCAGCGCACTCTTCCTTCCCACGGCTCGCGATGTCCTCGTGAAATCCACCGAGACGACGCCACACTCATCAGCGTCAGTCAGACGGGCGTCATCACAGTCTATCTCATTGGAAGCATACAGCTGGCACTAAGTCTGCTGGCTCTGTTGCTCTCGTCAGTCTGGTTCATAAGTCCAGTCCCGCTGGGTCCTGCCATCCGGATTGTGACTGAGCCAGTCTACTTCATTGCCCTTCTCAGCGAAAGCCCGTTCGGCATCAATTTGAGCGGTACTGCAAATGCACAGGGACACGTCATGTGGCAGCAGCTTGACTTGATTGCGAGAATTGGGGAGAGTCTCGATACCCTTGGCGAGCCCATTGGGCGTATTCGCTTGGACAGACCCCGCATGGTCAAGAATTTGAAGAATGCGCGCTTTTATGCGTGACAATGTGCAAGTGTGTTTTTTCGTCCAGTTTTTTATTTTCAAATTCTTGTCACTGTGTTATAAATACAACCGTCTCAGTACTATGCGTGGTACTCAAGTAAATTTGCTTAACTGACTGTCTTTGCTCTTTCTGTAGGGTCATGCATTGGTTTCTGAAGGAACTCTGCTCCATTGCATCCCCCTTCTCACATCCCGAACTCGATCCAAAACGCGCCGCCAGTTCAAAATCCAGGCCCACCAAGACCCAGAGTCTGGAAAATAAGTCCTCATGCCTCCCTTCTGTACCCCAAAACACCCCAACACAGCTGCCGCCATAGAAACACGTCCACCTCCAACCCACATGAGAACATCCCCATTTCCATGCACACCATCCTCCCACTTGCTCGCTGATACTTGATATCGAGTTTCTGTAAAGTCGAGTACCGTGATTAAGCCCGACTGTTTCTCCACAGGTTCCATGAAAAAACGTGTGAACCACAGTGATTTTGCGACCAAACGCCGGCCCGTCAGAATCGCGGAACATGTCACAACGAGGAACACAACGACACTCCATAGAGCAAAATTGGTGACGGTATCGTTGGAGAGAATGTTTTGCCGGTCGCATACGCTGCCGTCGTAATAGCGGCAGTAAGTGTAGTAATTGACAGATGCGATAATGATGGACAAAATGGGCAGAAGAGATGTCGTTGCAGGAAAATGGCCCTTTACAAGTCTGTTTTCAGGCATGTTATCAATCGATCGATTGAGGGAGGTCATCGCATGCGACTCGCTGGTCGGCAGAACTTCAACCAGATCCGAACCAACAACTTCATTCACCGCGTTAAGCATTGTCAGACAAAATGTTCCCAGAAGAATCATTGTGAGGTTATAAATCCCTAGGAGCGTGTAGTTTTTGGCACCTGAAGTCCAAAACAAGTTGTGCAAGATGAAGGGAAACAGAGTCACGACGCAGAGACAATTCGCGTTTGTTGCATATGCAATGAATATGAGCACGGCAATGTAGTGATGATACGCTATTAAATGAATCAGTGTTAAAAGGCTTGGCAGGTGTGCAGTGCAGGTACACGTACCCATTGGAATGTACTTTAGCGTCAGCAGCGTCGAATCCAGTTCGACAATGTAAAACAGAGAGTGCGTCACCAGCAAGGCCCAGAACTGAAGCACAGTCCAGCTCGGTACCCATGAATGAGTCGGCGGATGTGCCAGTGTGCCGCTTGTTTGAATCTCCTCAAACTCGCGGCTTGCACGCCACTGACTTGGCATCCACCGGCGCACATACACACAGTGGGCAAAGAGCACCCACAGCTGCAAAAGCCAGACGTAGTTTACTGTCTGGTGCCACGAGACGGGAAACATCCATTCGTCGCCCTGGCTGAGAACGGAGCCGGGCAACAGGCCTGCAAGATAGTTTGGCGCGTGTAACTTGTTTCGACCCATCTCATCGAGGTGTCTGCTGATGCTGTGTGGGCTGAGACTACCAAAGTGTTGCTCGCGATTTTACGTAAATATTTACTTTCCAAATGGGTTCAAAATGTATATTTCGTATTTTGTTTATCATAGGTTGTTTCACCACAGTCCCTTTTACAACATTCCAAAGCGCGTCTTGATTTCATTCCACAAGTTCTCCTTATCCACTTTCACTCCTCCCAGCACAGCGCTGTTCTCCTGCGCCCTTCTAACCAAGTACGGAATCGTCACCTCCACAGGCCCATATGGCACACACTTGTACCCTTTCAACCCATGCGCGGCAATTCCATACGTGGTCCCATCCTGCATCCCGCGCAACTGGCCAAACCCAACACAATCACTCTGAAAATCGATACCATACTGCTTCATCAAAGTCCACGCGTGAATCACACTTTCAAAATTGTGGCTGGCGCTGAAAAACTGGACGGGTAACGGGGTTTCAATGGAAGGAGCAGGGGTGTTGTCATGAATTTTCTGGATGCACAGGCTGATGGCGCTGTTGAACGAGGTGTGGGTTGCTTCAAGTGTGGGGCAGATTGGGTTCTCGTAGCCCATGCTTGCGGCTCGTTCAGTTTCAGAGACAATGTAAGCACCTATGAACGGTGCTTCATTTTCAGAACGGGTACAATGGCAGTGAAATCGATAGTTGTAAATGGTACCTCGAACAATCTTGATGCCAACATTGTATCCTCCTCGCTCGGCACGTTCCAACTCGCGGTGCACGCGGCCCAGCGCGTCTTTCAGATACATTTGATAGGTGTTGAAAATCACAGGTCGTCCTCCGTTAATGCCTTCATTCGCAGCCATCCGTTTTCCATTGAATTTCTTGCCCAGATTCAGGGCCATGTCATCAATCGCTGGTTGCACATATGTCCACTCCGCATCCACAATTACCTTCACATGTTTGCTCTTGGAGTGAGCAACTATTTCCTCAACAAAGGGAAACACTGCGTCAATCACTTGAAAGTCGGATTCAGTTGCCAATGCCAAAGCCTCATTTTTTTCTGCGTTGGTGACAAGGACTCCTCGAGCATCGCGATTGGAGATGGTGAACACATTCGACACATCAATCAAGTCAACAGCTCCAGTGTTGTTGTAATCCATTTGCGACCACAGCAACTCTGCCGTCTTTTTGTTTTGAGCCAATTTGTTGAAACGTTTCATGAAGGCACCGTCCGGGTTCATAAACGCGTCTTTCTGAAGGCATTTTACACCCTTGATCTCGCGAGCATCTTGCTCAAACGCCGCATACACCGCACGCAGAGAGTTTGTCCAACGGAGCAACACGGAAGGCGGGATAAGTGGAGTGACTTTCATGGCAATGAAGTTGTGCGGGTGTTGACATGCAATGTCAGCCGATTCTTTCATTCCGGCGCATACGCGGCGAGCTTCTTCGACTGTCTCTTGGAGAGTGGGGGTTACTGTGGAGACATCTGCTTCGACTGTTGTTGGACAAGAGGTGAGATCAATGAGTTATTCATTTGAAGGTTGCGAGGATACCTGCGTAGTTGAGGATGACACCGATGCCTCTCTCTCGGTATTCGGTCATTGTGGCGTGCACTTGCTGGGTGTTCTCTCCACCTGCGTCGACAAGATGAAACAACCGCACTACACTATGAACTGCTGCTTCTGAGAACTCACCGCAAAAGTGCTCAAAGAATGTCTTTCGCACGACAAACCGAGCTGCCTGTTTCAATCCAGGCACTTTCTCGGCTGCATCCAACAGAACAGGTCCGTACCGCACAAACACTGGGCTCGCGCAGAGTTTAAAAATGGCGAGCGACTTTGCGACTTGGAAGAGGGGTTGGTGTCTGTGGGGGCGCTGTTTGTTTTGATTGTTTTTATGGAGGAATGGTTGGTGGCAGTGATCAGTCCAGTGCTTGGGGCACCCGCATCATACTGGCGTAGCACTGCATTATTACCACGACGGAGGAGGACCAAGAGCTGAGGTCTGGTGTGGCGTTTTGGCTGCTGCTGAGAGCGCGTCTGATGTTCATGTTGCCACCCAATTTCTGCAAAAACAAAATCAAGAATACTTCAAATCTTCTGAGGCTGGTCCTCTAAATTGACCGGTTCGGCTTCGGGAGAGCGGTTCACACTGAGGCGGGTCTTGGATGACAAAAAGGCATCCACGGGATACTTGCTAAGGTAGCTAGCTGCTCCTGGGACCCGGAAGGGAAAGGGGCCATTTTCATTGGTGCCAAGTATGTTTTATTTAAAATAAGTCGCGTTTATTCTCAGTGTCGAATTAGACAAGAAGGAATTGTCAAGAAATTAGTCTGTAAATCCCGCAGTCCCCACGTACCTTCCCTCATTTGCCACAGCCAACGCGCACACGATCACACCTGTAGAATCCCTAGATTATCCTTATGTTGCTTCCAACCATCTTAGCGGCTGTTTCGATCGTCGCCCCGCATTTTGTTCGCGCCGCCGACGCCAACTTGTGTAAATCACTCAGCATTCCTGAGGGTGGCTGGGTATGCACTGGCGAGAGAACTTTCAGCCAGTGTAGTTATGGAGGTAATATTCTGATTCTCCTTCCCTTCCTCGCATTCCTCTTTTTTTTTTTGATGGCTGTGGAGTTCTTGGAGACAAGAGTTGCTTTTTGGTTTGTCAGGCAAGGAGAAGCCACTCACTCACCTTCAAACAATTCCCCTTTTATTTATTCAAATAACAGTACCAAGTTCCTTTGCTGGCCAACCTTGCGCTGAGGGCACGGTGTGTTGCCAGTCGTCAAGCCAGTGCGACTACGCGTCAAACTGCAAGGCCACGTACATGGACAGCCTTGGCTCTGCAAGTGCATCTTCAGACAACGGCTCTTCAAATCAAGGCCAATATGTAGCTCCTGCGAGCGCTGAAAATCAACCAAGTAGTATGCCCAACGTTCCACCAGCTGTGTACTCGCCATTGACAATGCCGCCCGCCATGACACCAACTACACCAGCTCCCACACCTGTGTCTTCCTACTCAGTTGCACCAACTCCTGTTCCAACTCCTACTCCCACTGGACCTGAAGCTCAGCCATACGGTGGATGGGGAAGTACCGGCGGCTACGCCCCACCCCCACAAGCTGAACCCGTAAACTACAACGCCCCCGTCCAAACTCCCGCTCCAAATGCGTGGTTGTACAATCCCGTTCCCATTGAAGGATACGGCATCCCGGCTGAAACACCAGTGCCAGCACCAGTCCAGTACTACAACAACTACGCCCCACAACCTGAGGGTTATGGTGCCCCACCACGCGAATACCACTCGTGGCGCCATCATCCCCACACTCCACCTTGCACGACGTCGCGTCCAGTGTACATGACCCACCACAGGCACCACTGGAAGGCGCCATGGACCACCAAGTCTCGCCACCACCACTACCCAACGAAAACTACCACAGTTCCCAAACCACAGGCTACAAAAGCTGGTTACAAGCATGGGAAAGGGTACAAGCATATGCCAAAGCACCACAAAAAGCCGTTTGAGGGGTACCCAGTCAACGACCCGCTAGCATGGGGCATCGATTTCACCGTCCCTAAAAACGCAGATGGTGGAGACCTTGCTGCTCCTTACGGCAGGTACATGCAGCCGCAGATAGGTGAAGACACGGGAGTTTATGGAGAGTACGGACCGGATGATTTGCAGCCTGTTGCTGGTAAAGTGGGCTATGCCATCCCACCGAAACAAGAGTCCAGATATGGTGCTTATGGTTCTGAAGGTGAATGGCCTGCTTCCTACGGGGACGACGCTTACCGCAAGCCTGCCCCACAACCGCATGGGTACGGTGAGCCTGCCAAGCCTGTTGGTTATGGAAACCCGGCTCCTGTTCCAGTTGGATATGGTAAACCAGCAGACAAGCCAAAAGGATATGGTGAAAACGAAGGATACGGTAAACCGGCACCTGCTCCAGTTGGTTATGGAAACCCGGCCCCAGTTCCAGTTGGTTATGGAAACTCGGCACCTGCTCCAGTTGGTTATGGAAAGCCGCCACCTGCTCCAGTTGGTTATGGAAACCCGGCCCCTGTTCCAGTTAGTTACGGAAACCCGGCTCCTGTCCCAGTTGGCTACGGAAAACCGGCAGACAAGCCAAAAGGATACGGTCAACAGGAAGGTTACGGTAAACCGGCACCTGCTCCAGTGGGTTATGGAAACCCGGCCCCAGTTCCAGTTGGTTATGGAAACCCGGCACCTGCTCCAGTTGGTTATGGAAAGCCGGCACCTGCTCCAGCTGGTTATGGAAACCCGGCTCCAGTTCCAGTTGGATACGGAAAGCCAGCAGAAAAGCCAATGGGATACGGCGAACCTGTAGGATATGGACACGCGGCCCCTGCTCCAGTGGGTTATGGCTCTGATTCCATGCCAAAGGGATACGGGGATGCAATGCCTGAACCGCAGCAATATGGATACACCCATGCAAAACCAGACTCATCTTATGGATCTGAACCACAAGGATACAAACAGAAAAAGCCAAAAGCCGGCGACTATGCAAAGTACCTCGCAAGCCTTCCCCCAGCAATCAGGTACAAGCGCCCAGCATCTTCATATGTGCAGCATACAGGTGTAAAAGGATACGGAGGTAAAGCGGCTGAGCCAGCCAGTTACGGAGCAGCACCGGCGATGCCTGGATATGATCAAAAGGCGCCACAGGTTCCAGCTGGTTACTACGGTCGCGGCAGCAAGTAAAAAACTGATTATCGCTGATTCCACTTTAAATCCCTCGCTAGAAGTATTTGTTTTTTGTGTCTCTTTCTCTATTTTTTGCCGCGCCTTATTTTGAAGATTCTCTTTTCGTGCTCAAGAGTAGAAATAAAGAAAGAACTGCTAGATGCGTTTTCTGTTTTACGAAAGTGGCTTCGGAGACACTGGCTGCAAATAACAAGGACAGTATACAGTAGCCTTCGCATATTTTTGCGGACAGTAGGCGCATATTTATGCGAAGCTGTTATTTCAATCGACGCGTTTTTGCTGTGAGTGTGAGTATGTTCATGGCAATCTGGAAACAAAAAGACCTGACAATCCCTTATTTTTTTGACAAAAAGAAGCCCCCATCAAGCAACACTCCCGCACATCTCCCCTTACCCCACTGACCTATTCCTTGATCGCCCCCAGCACATATGTATCTCCCATCTCTGCTCTCAATCGTGGCTGTTGCCACACTTGGGGCGGCGCAGACTCCCTGCACCCCTGGCCAGTTTATTTGCCTGTCTTCTTCAAACAACTCACCGGCTAGTAACTTTTTAACTTGTCCCGATTATGGAGGTAAACCCGTCTTTTCCTTTTCACTTGCCTTCCACGACAAACTGATCATGGTTTGCTACTACAAAAAAAAAAAAACAACAGCGTTTATGCCGTCTCAGGCGTTGAGCTGTCAAGCCGGACTTGTGTGCTGCCAGTCCAAGGGTTACTGTGACTGGCCAGGGAACTGTCCGAGCGGAGGTTTCCTCAGAGGCGCTGAAGCAGCACCGGGCCCTGTCGATGCCGGACCAGAGAATCCAGAATCTCCAGAAAGCCCAGAAGGCCCAGACGCTCCTGAAGAATCGCCAGCAGATGAGCTCGAAGAGAGTCCTTTAAACGTAGTCAACGAACCGGAAGGTGACCAAGTCGCCACGTCTTCTACCACGACCACCACCACCACGGTTGTCCCTCCGCCTGAACCCTCCAGCACCACCACCTCAGCCGCTCCTCCTGTGACCGCTCCAACATCGTACGCGACCCTTCAACCGACCATACCTCCTGCCGTTCCATCCGTCGTCCTCCCAGCTGCAACCCCAGCCACTGGCCCAATTGCCATTGAAACTACGCCAGCAATGTACCCAACCCCAGTCAGCATGATCCCTACACCTATCCCCATCGAGACTCCTTGGGTCCCGCAACCGTCCCAAGACTACGCCTACCAAGGCCCGTACCAGCCAGACTACCAGTACCTCCAGTACGGCATGCCTGCGCCAACGCGTGTCAAGAAGTTGTGGTACCATCACCACCGCCACACTCCTTACAGCAAGAAAGTGTACCACCACCACCCACACCACTCCAAGAAGCCTAAACCCAAGACGTATGCTTGAGGGTGGGGGGTAGACCCTTGGTTCACGCAATCTTTTTCATAGCTTCTCATTCTGTCTGTTCTCTCTCTTTTCGTCTGTCTTTGTTTGCCGTAGAGTAGGTAGATTCGTTAAATAAAAACACTTCTCCGCAATGAGTCCGTCACACCATCATCTCATTTTACCCTCTGCTTTCTCTCGTACACCAACATGAAATTAGAACCAGCAAACAAAAAAAAAGGGATGGGGAACTTTAAAACCCCCACTGTTGAAAGGTCGAAAGAAAGAACAAAGAAACATTTGGCGGAAAAAAAAGAAACGGTAAATGGAAAAACCTGGCACAAATAGAGTTCTTCTATTTCTTTAGCCAAAGTGGAATGAATGGCCGCCATGTCCATGTCCATGTCCATGGCTGTGACCACCGCCATACCCTCTCTGACCGCCAGGGAACCCTCCCTGGAACCCGCCACCACCACCACCGCCATTCATAAACATGCGCAGGATATCTTGCATATCTTCGCCACCACCACCAAATGGATTGCCGTTCATTCCACCACTTGCGGAAGATCCGTCAATGTCCATTCCAGAGTCGAACATTTGCTTCTTTTGCGGGTCTGAAAGAACAGAGTAGGCTTCAGAGATTTCTTTGAATTTAGCGTCCGAATCGTGACGTTCCTCTTCCGGCAACGATGCTTGCTTGTCTGTAAAGATTTTTTTAGAATTTAGTTCGTCACTTTGAAACATTAAAGCAATAAAACAAATTACCAGGGTGGTATTGCAACGCCATTTTACGATATGCCTTCTTGATGGCCCCTTCATCCGCACTCTTGTCTACTCCTAAAATCTTGTAATAATCTTTCCGTTTTGCAGTCTTTTCCGCCTTCTGAGCACGACGCAAAGCATTGGCAATCTCGCGGTCCTCCGGTTTGATCTCAGCACACACATGGTAATCTTGCACTGATTTGTCGTATGCTTCGAGTTTCAAGTTGCTGTCTGCGCGACGGAGATGCAGTTTAAGGAAGAGACTGCTTTGCGTGCTGCTGGCAATGTCGGCGCTTGAGGGAGAGTTTGCCTCATCGGAGGAAGATTGGTTTCGTGGGAAGCAGAGAGTTTGCAGAAGTTCGATTGCAGTGGTGCAGTCGGCAACTGTTGGGGAGTGTCGACCAGCCTGTATTGAAAAGATGAGGCAAAGGGATTGATAACAGCTCAACATAAAAAAAAAAAACTTCTTCACCTTGGATCGCACAATGGCTCGATTACTCAAAACTTTGACTCTGACAACACCGCCAATCGTATCCTCCTCCAAAAACTTGGAATACTTTTCCTCCGCAGCATCCCAACTACTTGCACCATACGCTTCATTGCCTTCCTTCTTAATCACCTCAAGAGCCTTAATCTTCTTCCAAAACACACGCGCACGCTTGTTGTCCGGATCATACGCAAGTGCATTCGTCAACAACTGCACAACATGCGCCAACGAATGCGAGTCATTCAAGTACAAAATCTGCGCCCGCAACGCAAGTCCTTCACTATTGGTTGCATCGTAACTGAGCACCTGGTTGCTTACAACCTTGGCGGCTTCACCCAGCTCCAAAAGTCCCACGAGACATTCGGCCCGCTGCAGTTTCCACTTGGGGCTCAAGTTGTTGAGGTCGGCTGTGAGAAGGCGGCTGCTGGTTGAACTTGAGCGGGATTGCTTTGCGTTGGATGGGTCTGCGAGAATCATGGCCGTTTCGATGGCTGTCAAAGCTGCGAGGAAGGATTTCGTTTTTTGCGTTGCAGTTGCTGTGGGTGCGGATGCGGCTTCTAATTGAGCCGATACAACAGCCAAGCTGGATTGAATGGAAGTAATGGACGCAATCTAGGTGTATCGAAAGAGAGAAGACTGTCAAGCACAAACAAAACAACGACAACGAAAAATAATGGAATAAAACAAAAAGACGACAAACAGATTGCCAGTCCCAAAAAACAAGACAAGGACTATATAACAGTGACAACAAAAAAAAAAGAGCTTGCTTTGTTACCTCCTCGTTGCACTTCTCCGCCAATTCCCAAGTCCCCTTCGACTGCCTCGCTGCCTGAACACCATCCCTCAGAAACGCCTTCGCAGCTTCCAAATCACCCATAAACACAAGCGCCTTTGCCGCACGCAAATACAGTTTACACTGCGTTGGGTCCATCGCAATCGCGGCGCGGCAGTCACGCAGACACTCGGCAAAGTTGCGCAGCATTGTGTATGCGGCACTGCGGTTAGCCAGATACGTTGCATTCGACGGAACCAGTGCTGTGCAATGCAAAAAAAGGAATTAACATGCGCATTAAATCATGGAAGCCCATCGAATGCGGTGGACTATGGGATTCAGCCAAACGCAAAAGCAAAAAAAAAAGGCATTACGAACCCACTGCTTCCGAGTACAGCTCGACAGCTGCCCGGTAGTCGCCGTCCTTGTACCTGGCATTCGCTTTTGCCTTGGCCTCCTCAGCAGCAACGAGAGGGTCGACGGGCGGCAGCTCCTCCTCTGTCTCGCCCATGTCTGCATCCTCATAGTCGTCATCTGCGTCGCCGACGCTGTGGTCGTCGTCGTGGTCTTCGTTGTCTGTGTGCATTGTTTGTGCTTTGGTTTTGGAAGTGGATGATGGTTCAGACTGCAACATTCAGCAATCTCTCTTTTTTTTTTTTTCTTCCAAATGTTTGATTTCATGTTTCATGGTTTCAGATGGTGCTCATGGTAATCGCGGAGGTTTTTATTCGAGAATATTCCCAGGGACTTTTATCGTCGCCAGCATTGCCAGCATGGGAGTAATGGCAGCAATGGTAGCAGCGTAGTAGGGAGTGCTTACTTCTATTTATTTCCCCCAACCTCACACTCGCACAGCACTCCGTCTTAGCTTCCAGGATAGATGAATCATACAAGAACAAAAACAAGAAAGGAGCAGCGTTATAGATCATCCACAAGGGGAACTAACAAAAACAAAAACAAAAACA
>QEAP01000251.1:0-37541 GCA_006535975.1 Chytriomyces confervae
GAACTTGAAAAGTTCAAGTTTGTTCTCGATTATAAAATCGCCGAGCTAAAAAAGCAAGTCGAGCCAAGAGAAAAGGATATTGTGCTGCTGTCCACTCAGATAAAGGTACGAAGATATTTACCCTAGACGATTGAGATATCTGAAATATATTTCAGGAAATGGATGACGAGCTGCACCAGTACCAAAAAACCCACGACGTTCTTGACACCCAAATTCAAGATCTGTTACTGAAATTGCGAGCGACTCAACGAGATGCGTTTGAGGAAAATGGGAGGGTACATGACATGAAAACGGTTGTGCATCGGATTCAAAATGACACCCGAGCCATCTTCAAACTGCTTGAAAACAAGGCAGCGCTGAAGGTGAGGGTTTTTTTTTTCTTGATAGACGTGTATGGAGACTTGATTCCTGACGGCCTGCATTTCAAACACAACACAGAGAAACCTTATGATTGTCTTTCACAAGT
The DNA here is from genome assembly GCA_006535975.1 of Chytriomyces confervae. Classification (NCBI taxonomy): domain Eukaryota; kingdom Fungi; phylum Chytridiomycota; class Chytridiomycetes; order Chytridiales; family Chytriomycetaceae; genus Chytriomyces; species Chytriomyces confervae. Next base: position 467 of record QEAP01000251.1, read on the forward strand.
TTTCTGAAACCTCTGAAGAGCCAGAGCCAGCGGAAATCAAGGCTCGAACTTTGGATGCAAAGCAAGCTGGCAGTGACGATAAAAACCGCGATGCAGTTGCGGGAGGTAAACAGCAGGCCGAGGCGTTGGAGGAAGAGATTGAAGAAGCGCGTCAGCGGGAACACCTCGAACGAACTGCATCAACGTTGCGGCATAAGCTGCGGAAAGATGAAGAATCGCGATATGCTGAGAATCTGAGGATCATGCACGAGAACGTGCTTCTATTAACGTGAGAATTGCATTCCAAATCACGTGAGCTGTGGGCTTTAATTGCGTTTGGTGACAGGGAAATCAACATTCTGAGGAAGGACTTTCAAGCGTCAAAGATTCGGACACAGCGGCTTCTCGGGGCAGTGAAGCGGAGCGACATTGACATCCGGGCAGACACCGTGACGGCCCTTGAGGATGCAGTCAAAGAGTTCCGGGCAGATTCGCGTAAGCCGCCTTGCTTGTAGCGTTGACGCGTGCTAACCGTTGCTGTTGTTGCTGTTGTTTGAACAGCGCTGATGCTTCTAAAATCGGGCGTGACGAAGCCGCTGTCGCTGCCAGCCCTGCACAACAAATAGCTCATTCTTATTGGTGGAATAAAAGACAGTATATATTGCATCAGAAAAACAGTTCATAATAGAGATAAATCCCACAAAAAAAAATAAAAATAAAAAGCGACTCATGATTGACTGGTGACCACAACTCGTTCTCAAAACAGAGAGCCACATCTTAACACTATCTTATCCCATCACGCAAAACTAGGAGCTTCCAGAGCGACTCCAGCGCCAGCAGCAACGGCCCCGACGGAGGCGAGTGGACGCGAGTTGCCAAGCGCAGCAGAAACACAAACACAAGCATGAACATGAACATGAACATGAACCTGGGCGGCTCTCATCCAAACACGCATCCAAACACGCACTCAAATATGCGCACAAACATGTTTCCAACCTCCCACACAGACGCCCTTTTGAACTCGCTTCCGAGCAGCACCCACTCAAACACTCTCGCGAACTCTCGACCGAATTCTATACTTTCTCCTCGGTTGAAACCGCAGCGAATGTCGTACTCGGACGCGCTTGCGGGCCATGTCTCGTTCAAGACCCCGCCTCTCCAAGCGCATCCGATGCATTCCCGTGAAAGCCCTTCGCATAATCTGAGCTCTTTTGCGAGCGCCAATACCTCCAATTCTGCCGACGTTGAAGTGCCGTGGTCGCCGTTCGAAAGTGGCGTGCGCGATTCTTCAGGCCGGAACAACCACACGAATGCTGACTTGAATGACTTGTCGCACCAGCTGCGCGTTCCATCGATAGCGTCGCCGAAAAGTATTCGAGATTCTCCGACAAATTTTGCTGTTGATTCCATCTTTGCATTGGACATTTTGTCACGGTAAACAAAGTTGCAAGCCGCTCGTTTTTTTGTTTCAAGATTTAAAATGCGATTCCGCCACAGATGCCTTGCAGAAGTAACTCGCGAATGCCGGCAAAGAAGCTCTTTTCAATTTAAACTAAAAGTCAGGCAAATGCTGCGTGACTGTTTGACCGAACTTGAGGACACTCGACCTCCAACTCCACCTCCTGGTCTGTTCAACGCGTTTCAGCCGATCCCGAGCAATTTATGGACTTCATATAGCGGCGAATTTTACGCAGAGGTGTCACTTTTTCCTCGCGACCAAACTCGGGCGATCCATAACCATGACTTGTCAACAGGGTTCCGCCGCATCTTTCGCTGCCCCTTTGGAAAGAAGCTTTTTACTTCCAAGTTTTTTAACTGGCACAAATTTGGAGCATCAAAGTGTCTTTTCGCGAATGTCGTCGAGCTTGACAGTGGGTTCTGAAATAAGCATCAACTATGGAAACTCTAGCATGACCGACTCTTTTTCAGCTGAACCGGTGAGCGTGTTTTTCGAGCGACATCTCATTAAGCTCTACAAGTTCAGCATGGCCATCTGAAATTTGGCAAACTCAACATATGACTGACTGCTGAAGTTGTCCTTTCCCACCAACCCAGAACGGTCAAACGGAAAATCTGCAACCCGCGACGGTGCATCTTCCCGTGTGGGATCGATCCATCCCACTCAGTTCCCGGCTAGACCTTTCCAGAAAAGGTTTCGAAGTTCCATTGCGCCTCCTTTCCCCTCCGATTCGAAAACCTGCAACCATGGACGGCCTGGAATTGAAGCAAATTAAAGCGCGCGCACTTCGCGAAAGTTTTTTGCATGATCGAACAATCAAATTGAGGCAGAAGGCTGAAAAGGCGATGGCTGTCCGCCAAAATCAAATGAATCAGGCAAAGCATTTGAAAGAAAGTATCAACGAAAAACAAGCAAGAGCCGAAAAGGTACTTTTGAAATAGGCTGACTTATTGTTGCATTTATGTTTTTTGATGAACGCGGTGGTGATCACAATTCCAGCAACGAGACATGCACCTTCGCAACATTCAAGAAAAAGCGAAAGATGAAAAACAGCGAGATCTCGTTCCTACAACGTGAGATTTACATCGAAGGAATCTTCATTTTCACCGAATTTTGATTGCATCCATTAGAATCAGCAACACTGTTGAAACTAAAAAGATTGAAATCGTGGCCCAACGGCATCTCGATTCCGAACTTCGACTTCAAGAAATCGAAGAAGACCGTCAGAAAAAGCAAGCTGAAACAGCATCGCACCAAGAAGCCGCTTTGGAACGCCGCAGGATCCAGGAAGCCGAGCGTCAAGCGAAATTGTTGCGCGATGAAGAACGTAAACGCGATGTAGAAGCAAAGCGTGAAATGGAGAGGCAAGAACAGGTTGCGGCGAAGGAAGCTGCGAGACTGGCAAAGGTTTGAATTCCAATGTTTTTTGGTTTTTATTTTTTACCTGTGAAGGAGTTGACTGAAAATATCCCAGATTCAACGGCGAGCGGAACTTAAGAGTATGAAAGAGGCTGAAATCGAGGAAATGGTATTTCTGTGCAAGATTTTTTTCATTTTTTCGTTTGAATTTTTGACCCCGGAATCCATCTCCCAGCGGCGCGAATTAAGCGAAAAGTTCCAGCTGAAACTCGATAAATGGACCACTCGTTACAATGAATCGCTGAAGAAAAAGAAGGACCGGGCAGCCATGGCCAACCAGAATGCTCGGACGATTGCTGCAAGCGCCAAACAATCCCACGTAGTACCTTCGAGCGAATCTTATGGAAATTTACTCCTTCTTGCAGCTGGAGAAGAATGTGGGGTGTATTCGATTCATCCAGTTTTTAGTTTCTGCCTCAGCTGACTCAATTTTGCAACGCAGCAAAACCGTCTGAAAGAGAAAAGTGCATCAAGCGACGGGTGAAAAAACTGAAAAAAGTGCGTTGTTTCATTCCTTTCATCAATGGAGATGATCCTTGCAGAAAATCCTTGCTGATTTTAGTTATACGCTCACCCAGAGGCTCCGAGACGCCAGCGCAAACTATGCATTTATCCCGTCCTCTGCATGCCTCCCTAATCCCGAAAAAATTATGTTGACAGCAAAAGCTCAACTTTCGAATCTCATACGTATGAATATTGCACCCACAAACTGCGAACAACTGCGCAGCCTGCTTTTCGATCTTTTTTCCAATCTTGAAAAGGGCGATAACCTGAACGCAGAGTCGTTTTGTAACATGGGTGGACTCTCTGTTTTATTTAACGCACTAATGCTGCTTGATGGGGATGGAGCGATGCTACTCCCCACCAATGCTCTAGAAATTGGGTTGCGTGCGGTTTTAGCTGCTGCTAAATCGCCCGTCAATCGCGAATATCTTCTTCTCTCGATGGACATTTGCATCGAAGAATTGGCAGAATTATTTGTGCGAATTCTGTCGCTTCATGAGCATGGTGATGTTGCTTGGTTAAACCTTGCATGCCACTCGATTCGTCTGTTGAATCTGCTTTTGGAGGACGATGGCTTGGTTTTGCGCAAAGCAAAAGCCAACTTTTTAAGGTACTTTTGTTTTTGTTGACCATCTTCGTGAAGACTGACCTTGGTTATTTGTTTGCCTTTCACAGTTATATTTTATCCATCAAATCAATTGAATTTCTGTGTTGCTACTTCCCAATGGTGCGCGGACCTGTAACTGAATCCGAAGGGCCTGTAATTAAGTTGTTGATGGGTGGAATGCTGTTTCTGAAAACAGTTTCACTGTACCAGTAAGCCGTTTCTCTTGTCCGTAATTGACAGCGCGTTTTTAAAGTTTCCCGAAAACAGTAAGCGAGACTCATCGCTGCATTCTCTGATACTTGAGTCATTTCAAAAAGCCGATGTCGGTTCAGTGATTACAATGCTCGTGTCTCTGGTTTTGCATAACGGGCTGACATCTCGAACAGCTGCGTTGGAGCAGCAAGTGTCGATCGAAACCATTCAGTTTACCGTCGCCGGACTGTCCATGATCAATACTCTGTGTGGTCTGAATCTGCACATGATGCAGGTATGATTAAACAGAGTTTGAATGTTCTTCACTCAATGTTTTCCCTTCCCAAACACAGGAATTGCTTTCGTCAGAGGGAATGCAGCCACAAATCCTGCATCTGTCCATGTTTTGGTTCCATCACTACTTCCAATGGAACACAAGCAAACGGTCCGTCCGGAAATCCGTTGAAGCGGAAGCGAACACTGCATGTTCAGCACTAGTTCAACAACTTCTCGTGCTGCTTGGAAACGCATGTTGGAAAAACGCGTCAAATCAAGCGCTTCTTCGGTTTGGTCAAGCTGGACTGATATTACTACGTTTAATTTTGGCGCTACCGTTTGACTACTTTGTAGACGCGAAATTGAAGCGGATATTGTTTCCTGCATTGTTGAGCGCGTGTATTGGAGATGGCGCAAATCTTGCGGTTGTCAAGGAGGAAATGAGCCTTGATATAATGAGTCGCTGGATGCATGAGGGCAAGCAAGCGGGGCAGCGAGAAGAATGGATGTACAGTTTTAGTGAATCTGAGCTGCGAGAGATGTCGGTCGTGTCTATAGGAGGGTTTAAAGCGTGAAGCATCACCAAAACGTCGAGGACAAAATTTGGCGCAACGGCGGTGCGGATGCTTTGTTAATTTAAGCGCTTTACATTTAAGTGTAAGCGCATCTGAGAAGCAGTAAAAAAGATCCCAGGCAGGAACGAATCTGGAAACGCACCCAAACTTTAAAAAAACCTCATAAACAGTAAAACAGTTGTGTAAAAAAAAGCGCAAACGGAAAATGCAGCTGACTTCATCTCTCACGGCCACGATGGCCAGCCGCCGTCGCATGGCCACCATCGCCGGCACAGCCACGAGGACACACGGAAACTTGAGCGACCAGGACCGCATCTTCACCAACCTGTATGGACGACACGATTTTAGACTTCAAGGTGCCCTCAAGCGCGGAGACTGGTACAAAACAAAGGAGATCCTTCAGAAAGGAGACACCTGGATCATTGACCAGGTGAAAGCATCTGGTCTTAGAGGGGTTAGTCATTTCTGTTGGAATCTTTGCTCGTGCTTCTTAAAACACTGTACTGAATTTACATCTCCATGCAGCGTGGTGGTGCTGGTTTCCCCTCCGGACTCAAGTGGAGTTTCATGAACAAGCCTGGAGGTAACAGTTTGCCCCCTTTTAGTGACCTGATTGCCGTGGTGGCAAAATCCGACCAAATCTCGATGCAATTGGATCCTGATCGGGGCGCTTGCATTATCCGAATCGTCAGCCACCTACTCATCGAAGCACCATCTGACACTATTCTCCCAATTTCCAGGCCCCGACGGCCGTCCTAGATACCTCGTCATCAATGCAGATGAAGGCGAACCTGGTACCTGCAAAGATCGCGAAATTATCCGTCACGACCCACACAAACTCGTTGAAGGATGTCTTATTGCCGGCCGTGCTATGAATGCCAATGCCGCATACATTTACATTCGTGGAGAGTTTTTCAACGAAACAAGCAACCTCCAGGAAGCCATCAACGAAGCGTACAAGGCTGGTCTGATTGGCAAAAACGCTTGCGGCACCGGTTACGACTTTGATATCTACGTTCACCGTGGTGCTGGTGCATACATTTGCGGGGAGGAGACTGCCCTGATTGAAAGTATCGAAGGAAAGCAAGGAAAGCCCAGATTGAAGCCCCCCTTCCCAGCCGATGTGGGTCTGTTTGGATGCCCCACTACTGTCGCAAATGTGGAAACTGTTGCGGTTGCGCCAACCATCTGCCGTCGTGGTGGAGACTGGTTTGCGGGGCTTGGTCGTGCACGTAACTCTGGTACCAAGCTGTTCTGTATCTCGGGTCACGTGAATACCCCCTGTGTGGTTGAAGAGGAAATGTCCATCCCACTGCGTGAACTGCTTGAAAAGCACTGTGGTGGTGTCCGTGGTGGATGGGACAACTTGCTTGGAGTCATTCCAGGAGGAAGCTCAGTCCCTGTGATGCCAAAGAACGTCTGTGACGATGTGCTGATGGACTTTGATGCGCTGAAGGACGTTCAATCTGGACTTGGAACTGCAGCCGTTATTGTCATGGACAAGAGCACTGACATGGTGAAGGCTATTTCCCGGCTCAGTGCCTTCTACCAGCACGAAAGTTGTGGTCAATGTACTCCTTGCCGTGAAGGTACCGGATGGATGGCCAAGATTATGAAGCGGCTCGAGACTGGAAACGCAAAGCATGCTGAAATTGACATGATTGAGGAAATCAGTCGGCAGATTGAAGGACACACCATCTGTGCATTGGTGAGGCTGTGTAGTTTTTAATTTTCCTTTGCACCTGTATATCCATCTTACTTGTTACAAACAGGGGGATGCCGCAGCATGGCCTGTCCAAGGTCTGATTCGTCACTTCAGACCTGAAATTGAGAAAAAGATTGATGCCTTCCACGCTGCCAAAGCCGCTCAGACTGCTGCATCAGCCTCCAGCGAAGCCGCCGCAGCCTCTCACTAAGCGTTCGTAAAAAAAAATTACCGAAAAAAAAACACAAGTATTTTCGATCTGATTTTTTTTTCTTTGTTTTTTCATGTAGCTTTTTGTGAGAGGAATATGGATTGTTCTTGTGTGACTGAGGAACACGGGAAAATATTAAACGCTCTTTCTTCTCTTCTCTGCTTCGAAATAAGTACCGCAAAAACTCGAACAAATCCAACAGAGAATACTTAAGTATACTTGTGAGGACAAGAAGAAGAACGAAGAATAAAACAAAAATAGTCATGTACTTTTACGAAACAAACAAGAGCAGCTTACAGATTCCCAAATATGCACACACACCCAACATCCGCAGCACAAGAAGGATCACGAACAAAAGGAGGAAGAGATGGAGGGAAAAGAAGGAAGGCCCATGGAAAGAAAAAGAAAAAAAAGGCATTTTTAAATAAGAGAGAAAAAAAAAGATGAGAAAGGTTTGTGACAGAAAAATATACTCAACGGTGAAGAGAAAAGATAAAAAATCAGCTTAAAAAAAAAAAATAAAACGAATCTTACAACAAGGCACGCGTTCAACAAAATTGTCTGAAAAACGCCTTTTCTCTCTGTTTTTCAAATTTTTTGCTCCTGTGCCTTTTTTTTTTTCATTGATGGCGCTTTTGGAAATGGCTGAGCAAATTGAGCTGGCATCTGAGTGGGCGACGGGTAGTAAAAGTATCCCCCATTTGCTGCAGCGGGTGGGGGTGGAACAAATGGACCTGACTGATGGTGGCGCGATTGTTGTTGTGGGTGATGTTGATGTTGTGCTGCTTCTTCTGCAGAGTATGGAAGGGGAATCCCCGCGCCGCCCTGATATCCTCCTGGATAATAAAACTGGTAGTAGTTCGGGTACGGTAAAGCCGGGAATCCTGACTCTGTTGCACTTGACGGCAGTCTTGTCTCGGAAAACGGAGAAGGGGCTTGTTGTCCAAAAAAAAGAAAAGGGTCAGATACGGGCGGGTTGTGAATCCAAGAAAATTAGATTTTTGCATCCAAAAGGGGAGAAAAACGTACTCAATGCTCCAGTCGAATTATTTGCAGAAGTGTTGATGCTGCTTGTGGCGTTTTCATCACTTTTATGCAGCTTTGGTGGGGTGATGGTGTCAATGGAGGATACGGTTTCCGCATCCGCTCCGGCCAAACGCGTTCCTGACGGTTGGATTGGAGTTGAAGGCTCATCTTTTTCACTTCTTTTTGGTTCCTCATGTTTTACATGCTGCGGTTGTTGTTGTTGCAATGTTTGTTGTGGTTGATGGTGTTGCTGTTGCTGTGGTATAGACATGGGCATGTACCCGTAGCCATTCACTGGGTAGCCTGGCCATTGACCCGGAACAAATCCGTTATAGTTGGGTGGAGACGTGTATGAACCCGGATCTTTGTTTTTTTTTTTTTTTTTGGAAGCGTAAAAAAGGGGTTACAACCAAGCAAAAGAGGAAAACAGAAATGGAGCTACCTTCTTGTGGTGGGTACTGAGGCCCATTCCGTGAGTACATGCCCATCATTTGCGGATACACCATGCCTGACATTCCCCCAGGCCTATTTGCAACGGTGGTCATGAACGCCTGAGGATCGCCTATCACTGTCGCACCACCAGGTCCCGTAACATTGGCCGCTTGCAGTCCTTTCGGTCCTTGAATGAGGTCAAACTCGACATTTTCCCCCTCAGCGAGACTCCTGTTAAAATTCGGGTTGTTGTTGTTGTTATTGTTGTTGCCGTTTGTTTGTTCGTTGTTGGTGGGGTGGCGCGTTTACAGTGGTAAAATTAAATTCAAAGCTCAGCGAGTGTTGTGGGGAAGGGAAAGATTTGTCAAACGGGGAAAAAAAAAAATTCATGAGGGCAGCAACCCGCTCACCTGAATCCGCCATCTGGCCTGAGGATTGCGGTGTGATGGACAAACACTGAGAATGAACAGCGTTAGCGAGATCGGGAGGACGTCCGCAGAGAGGGACTGGCTGTACCTTCGAGTTCGCCCTCTGCTGGGATTATAAAGCCGTAGCCTGCAAAACAAAAATAATAAAAATTAGAACTCCACCAGTGATCCCGACCAGCAATCCACGCCAGTGGCTGTGGGTACTATCAAAAATAGGCTGATGCGGCGTACCTTTCTGTGAGTTGAAGAACTTGACATATCCGGTTGTCCGATAAGGTGCCACTGGGTAGACACCCTCTGAATCTGATCGCTGTTGCGCTTGGTTGTCGGAGTCGGCCATTTCAATGCCAACGGTTTGTACGTGTGATGCTTGCAGATTGATGACGGGTTGCTGCTTCTGAGGAATTGATCGGAAGAGATTCGCTTGCTGCTGAGAGTGTATTGGTGGCTGCGCTTGGAGGTGGGTTAATGCGGCCGGGGAATACGACGAAGTAGTCTCTGGAACGGATAGAATGGGAATTGTTGTGGGGGTGCTGACGGAGTCTGGATGTGCCGGGAATGCGGGTGTGGAGCTTTTGCGGTGTTGCTCTCTGAGGTTTTTTCAATTGTTGAGGATTTTTGATTTGGTGAAATCCTTTTTCGAACTTGACCACCCACCCCAACAAATCAACTTATTGCATGCACTGGTAACCTGGCAAGAGGAATAACATTTGGACTCTACCGATCTGAGAAATATTCTGAGAGAGGAGAGAGTGGCCATGATTTTAACGTCGCGCTTAAAAGCGACGGGAAGGGGGTCTCTTCTCATGAAAGTCGAAATGCGTTGATACACGTCACACACCATTCATTGTTTGATACTCTTATTTGCGGCTTTAACATTCCTCCCTCGCCTTTATTTCGAAGCGTTCAAATTTTTCGAAACTTGGATTGCACCCAAATCCGCTCCATCTTGATCTCGCGTTTTCGATTCTCCACCTCTTTCGTAACATAGCAGTTTTCCTCAACCGCGAATCCTGCGTCAACAAATAGTTTTTCGATTTGCTCCAACGAGAAGTAGACGGAGAATGTGCCGTCTTGACGCATATAGAAATGATCGTCCTAATTTTGAGAATCAGCCAAAAAAGAAGTCGCAGAACAAAACATAAAAAAACCCAGGAGAGTTTGTGAATGCGTACCATCATATGGCCCGGTTTAAAGCGCAACTCGGCTTCGTCATAAAGTCCATAGTCTCGAAAAAGAACTACGCCGCCTGATTTCAGGACGGAGGCAATATTTTGCACTGCGTATTCAAGCTTACTGAAATGGTGGTCCGTTTTTTTCAGGGATATGATATGTTGTGATACAACTTAGGTAATATTACCTTGGAGGAATCGCGCTAAGGCAGAAAATAGCAGTAACGAAGTCGAGAGATGCAGCTGGAACGTTTTCCGTGATAGGATTTGCAGTTAAATCGCAGACAAAGGCCTTCATTCGCTCTTCGGTATAAGACTCGTTCTCCTTCACGAAGTTGACGGCGCTAATTATTATGGCATGGTTATTTTCGATGGTCCCAGATTCAAATCAAGACATTGCGACTCGGTGGAACGTATGTTACCGTGTTGAAAAGTCGCAGGCTGAGGGGAGAAGAGTCAGAAAAGGTAAACGGACAAAAGGTCGAAAACACAGCAGTCACCGTAGATAAACATGGCTTTGTTTTGTTCTGCAGCGATATGGAAATCATCAGCAAGGCAATGCAGGCACACGCAAAGCAGACTACCCACCCAACAGTGGCCATACAAAATTTCCCACACCACAGCCCACCTCAAGAAGCCGTGCGCCGGTGGCCCATGTCTCGCTCTCGACTAACTCGGGGAACTCTCTCCACGTCCAATGCCGATCCTTGAAGAAGTTTGTGGTGTTGCGTTTGTAGAAGAGGTCCCAGTTCTTGGGGGCCTCAGCGATCAGCTTTGCCTTCATGAAGTCTGATACAGGCTTTTCGGCATGCGCCTTCAAGATGCGATCGATTTCCGCCTGCTTTTCGTCATCGATTGCCCGGTTTTCGACCTTTTTGACGGTGGGATCCATGGCAGATGAATCAAAACAAAAAGCAATAAATCGTTAAGAACGAAAATGATATCAAGTGTGTCGCTGCAGGTGTACACCCAACCTTCCCCACCGGCGAATCCTATCAACGACTAACAGCCAACAACATCCCCACTCTCACTCCATTCGAATCTCTCCAGTCGCTCTGGATGAGCTTTGCGGTGATTGTGGTGTCCGAGATTGGCGATAAGACGTTCCTCATTGCTGCCGTCATGGCCATGACCAACCCGCGTCTAGTCATCTTCTTCGCGGCCATCAGTGCTCTTGGAGTTATGACGGTCCTGTCTGCATTGTTTGGCCACTTCCTGCCCAACGTTCTCAGCAAGGAGTACACCCAGTTTGCTGCCGCTGGACTGTTTATCGTCTTTGGCTTCAAAATGCTATGGGACGGATGGCACATGGACGACACTGAGGGCAATGACGAGCTGGAAGAAGTATCCGCTGAACTAATTGCCAAGGAGAAGGAAGGCAAGGACGAGGCGGACAGGGAAAGAGACGACTTGATGGAAGCTGGCGGCGTGACTGCTGCTCAAAAGAAAGACCTGGCCACGTTGGACAGACTCAAGTCGGGGGCCCAAAATATTGCCAACTACTTCTTTTCGGCTGTGTTTATTCAGACCTTTGTTCTCACGTTCTTGGCGGAATGGGGAGACCGCTCTCAAATCGCAAGTGAGTCTGATTTGTGAATTTCACTCTGGGTTGTTTGCTTCCACGTGGCGGTTGTGTTTGGCGCCACTTAAGCATGCGGATGGATGCTGTGTGGACGGACTTCACAGAACTGGCGTTCGCATTGGTCCATCGCGCTTTCGAAATTATAAAGGATGGATTTGGTTGTTCTTCGTGGCGTCGGTAACAGGAGGATATGAAACGGGGTGTCTTGGTGGATGAGGAGGAGTGAATGACATTTTTCTTGCGTGACTCTAAACATGCCTACGCTTCTTTTTTTCAGCAATTGCACTCGCAGGAGCTGAAGATTTTTGGTGGGTGACGATTGGTAGTCTTATTGGCCATGCCCTGTGTTCAGCCGTTGCAGTGATTGGCGGGAGGCTCTTGGCATCAAAGATCAGCGTACGAACAGGTAACAATGAATCTCGCATTAGAATTGCGCTTTTGCATTGCAGTGTGGGCATTTTTGCGCTGGGGGTATCTAACTCGCACCCACCTCACAGTCACGATTGTTGGGGCAGTCATCTTTATCATATGCGGGATATACTCATTCTACGTGAACTACTACAAGCTGAACGAAGAGTGAGGTGTGTTTATGCAGCGAATGCGGGAAGACGGATAAAAGTGTCTATGGCAATAAAAAGGTCGGACACTTTTCCGTGATTGCTGTTTTTTTACTGTTGCTTGGTCCCAAAACCCAATTTTTGCCATTTGATTCGAAGCCGTCTTTTTTCTTTTCCCTCACCCGAAGTATGACCATGCTTTCCATCAGCGAGCTTCTCTCACGGACGCTTTCCCCAGGTAAGCGTGAGTCTTGTGGCGGGAGGGGCATCCCCCGGCGGGAGTGCTACATGCGCTCCGTGGAAGTCAGCTCAGGGCACGTGGGACCTGCGACCGGACACGTCCTGAATAGAGTGGGGGAACTGACACTGACCTCCCCCTTTCTCACCTCTTCTCTCCAGATGTCGCTACCCGCGAGGACGCCGAGCGTCAACTTGAAACTCTTGCGCGCGAGTCCTTCGTATGTTGCTTCTCTTCGATATTTATGTCCAGTGGCTGTGCCCTGACGCTGACCAAATACTCAACAGGCCCAGTACATGTTCCTCCTTGGACAAGAGCTCTCGTCCGAAGCGTCACAGATTGATATCAGGCGCTCTGCCGGTATTGCAATGAAGAATGCCTTGTCGGCAAAGGTGGCGACTTTGTTTTTGTATTGCTTAATATTGCCGGCTGGGCATTAACCGCTTTCCCCCCGGCATTAGGATGAAGGCATTCGTTCCGAGTTTACCGCTCGTTGGTTGCAGATGGATCAGAACCAGCGGAAAGTCATCAAAGATGGTGTGAGTAAAATCTACTGCCTTCATTTGACACGAAAGCCCGGACACGCGAAGGCTGCCCTCCTTTCGGACTCATGTCCCGCATCTATTCAACTGATTGGATTCTGACGCTTATGTTTTTCCTGTCTATCTTCAGTTGCTGCGCTCGCTCTCTTCCTCTCACAAAGCTCCCGGTTTTGCTGCCGCCCAAGTCATTGCCGCGGTCGCTGACATTGAGCTGCCACGTCAAGAATGGCCTGACCTGATCAACATCCTTGTTCAGAATGTTACTCTGCCGGATGACAACACCAAAGAGGCAACTCTGCAAGCCATCGGTTTCATCTGCGAAACAATTGTACGTCTTGTGTTCAGATGGTTCATCATCTTAACCCTTTCTTGGAAGTGTGCTGACTGGGCGTTGATTTTTCTTCTGTGACAGGACCCTCTTGTTCTTCAAGATGTGTCAAACATGATTTTGACTGCCGTCGTCCAAGGTGCGCGCAAAGAGGAAGCAAAGTACGATTCATTCTTTGCGATTGATGTCCCAGTTAGCTCACCAGCAACGTGGCTTATCTTTTTTTTATTTTTTTTCGTTTTTAGCCAACGCGTTCGTCTCGCTGCACTGAAGTCTCTCTGGAACTCTCTTGAGTTTGTCAAGAAGAACTTTGAGCATGAGGGAGAGCGTAACTACATTATGCAGATCGTGTGCGAAGCCACCATCAGTTCGGACGAAGATGTCCAGGTTGCATCATTCGAATGTCTCGTCAAAATCGTTCAACTGTACTACGATAAAATGCCCAACTACATGGCGCAGGCATTATACGGGGTATGTGGTGTGGCGAAAGCACTGTTGTCTACTTCTTACGTAATGCGCCCATCCAGCTCACCATTGATGGAATGCAATCTCCAAACGAACGTGTGGCAATGCAATCTGTTGAATTCTGGTCAACTGTCTGCGAAGAAGAGGCTACCAGACTTGCCGATAACATGGCTGGTGAGCACAGCTCAGACTTCACGCCCTACCCTGTTCACGACTTTGCGCGCCCTGTCGGACAAAAGCTTGTTTCAGTCCTTCTGTTCCTGTTGACCAAGAAGGTAATTGCTCATACCTTTTGGTGATAATTGCGTTTTCTCAACGTCAAAAAACAGGAGGAAGATGATGATGAAGACGAGTGGAACATTTCCATGGCGGCAGCCACTTGTTTGACTCTCCTCGCGAATGTCTTTAGCGATGACATTGTGGGACTAGTTCTGCCATGGGTTCAGGCTCACTTGCAGAGTACGGACTGGAAGTACAGGGAAGCGGCTGTCATGGCGTTTGGTTAGTCAACTCGGTTTCATCCGTGGATGACAAGTTGATTTTACTGAGCGTTTGAATTTCAGGTTCCATCCTTGACGGACCAAAACATGAAACGCTGGCTCCACTTATTGAGCAAGCCTTGCCATTCTTTGTCGCTATGATGAAGGACTCTCAAGTTCAAGTGAAGGACACTACTGCTTGGACGTTGGGACGTATCTCTGAAATGATGACGCCGGAAACAGTGAAACCAGACCAGCTTCATGCCCTGATTTCTGTTGTTGTTGGAGGTTTGACTGACCAGCCTCGTGTTGCTTCAAACTGCGCCTGGTGTATTGTGAACCTTGCTGAGCATATGGCTGGGGAAGACACTGATGTGGCGACCTATCCTTTGTCGCAATACTTTGATGGTCTCATCTCCACTTTGCTCAACTGTGTCAACGATAAATCCGACGCCAACTTGAAGGCCACCGTATATGAAGCCATTGCAACCTTAGTCAGCACTTGTGCAAAAGACTGTTTCGGAACTGTTGAACGCCTTGCTGCCGAAATGCTGTCGCGTCTGAACGGAACGGTTGCGATGCAGGTTTGTTTCCGAATTGGGTTATTGTGTTTGTTGCTGATAATCTCACTTTCAGCGTGAAGTTGTTAGCCACGATGACCGCACAACTCTGCAAGAGCTGCAGGCAAACATCTGCAGTGTCCTGACGGTAATGTCCATGCCGCGCAGGAAAATGCCTTAATTTGCTCATTGTGTGCCTGTTTCCAGAACATTATTCGAAGGATGTCGAACATGATTGCCCCTGTTGCTGACTCTATTATGGTTACCATTCTCCAAATTCTGACTTCTTCCCAGCGCAACTCCACTGTTTTGGAAGACTGCTTCATTGTCATCAGCTCGCTCACCAGTGGTATGATATCATAACCAAAACGGTTTTATGGATGTTCGCTAATGAAGCCTTTTTTTCCCAGCCGTTGATGGTGACTTTGTGCGCTACATGAACGACTTCAGCCCTCACCTTGTGCGCTCCCTTCAAAACCCGCAAGACCACCAAATGACGGCAATTGCCGTTGGTCTGATTGGAGACATCTGCCGTGCCTTAAACGAGCAGATCCTGCCTTACTGCCCTGAATACATGAACTGCCTGGTGGAGAACCTGAAATCACCTATCCTTGATCGATCAGTCAAACCGGCTATCCTCTCAACGTTTGGTGACATTGCTATCGCCATCGGTTCAGAATTTGAGAGGTTTGTTGCACCTGTAATGCAGATTGTGGATGAGGCAGTGGCTTTGGTTATCACTGTTCCCCAGGTGAGAGTCTCAAATTTGTGGCCTGTTTGATTCTAAACCATTCTACGTTATCAGGACCGCTCGTTTGACCAAATTGAGTATGCCAACATGCTGCGTGAAGGAATCACCGAAGCCTATGTGGGCATCACACAAGGTTTGACCACCGGTCAAAAAGGTGAGCAGATCTGATATAATCCTGATCAGGCGGAAAACTTACTTGAGCATTTTTCCGTCCTGCAGCTCAACTTCTCGCGCCTTATGTGGAAAAGATGTTTGTCTTCATGCAAAGCATTGTGTTTGATGATGAGCACTCTGAGGAAGTTGCAATCACAATGGGAGGTCTAATCGGAGATCTTGCTGATGCATTCCCACCAGGAAGTATGGCACGATTCTACTCAATGCCATGGGTGGACAAGCTGCTGAAAGAACTCCGGGGAATGTATTACAACCCGAAGGGTCAAGATGTCGGCAAGTGGGCAAAGACTCGCGTTAAGCGGCAATTGGCTGCAGCCATTTAAGTTATGAAATATCTTTATTTTCTTCTTTTTCGTTTGATATACTCTACATTTTTCTTACTTGATGTGATGCGATGGTGAATGGTTTGCCTCTTTTGATGGTCTCCTCGAATTTTTTTTTTTTATTTTACATTTTTGTAGGTGTTTTGCTTATATTGTTTTTTCATTTTTCCTTTGACTCCTCTACTCACTCCATCTATGCACCTACTTCCCCCCATTCCCCGCACTGCCTGCAAGATTTCTTTTTTCCGCCTGTCTGGTGAAGCTGAATATATTACTATTGATTTTCCGAAGAGCAGCTGAGCTGGTTGAAGTAGTCTGCGGAGTTGCTGTTCTGCAACAGGATGAGCACCCATAGAAACCTGATCAAATTCATGCAAGTTTATTTTGCATGACTGTCCAAAACGACATGTTGAGAAAGGAGACCCAGGCCAAAGGACAAAAGCAACAAATATTTAGGAAAAAGAAAGAAAAACCATCACTGGTTCATGAGCGTTGAATTGTAGAGCTCAATGTACAAGTCTAAAGAATCTGGGTTTGCAAGTGCCGAACGCGTGAGCTTTGTTTCGCCCTTGAGAATCTTTTTGACGGCGATTTCCACTTTCTTTCCAGTCAGGGTGTACGGGATGTCCGCAATCGGGAGAATTACAGCAGGCACGTGTCTAGTAATGGGGGGACAAAGTAAGTAATGGGTGTGTGAGTGTATAGGCAAGTGGCGGTAGTATTCACCTTGCAGAGAGTTCTTCACGAATTTTTGTTTTAATTTTTTTCTCGAGATCCGCGTCAAGGGGTTGACCGGCAGCCATTTTACAGAACATGATGACGCGTTCGTCGCCTTTGTATGGTTGTCCCACCTGTGCAATTTTTTTTTTTTTAGCATTCGAACGAGGGAATTGATTTTGTGTATCTTTTACCACAAGAGAGTCGGGTACTTGATTGATAAAGTGAGCTACCATGACATTGTAAAGGTCTGCGCTTCCGAAACGGACACCGTTTGGCTTAAGAGTTCCGTCACTGAAGGGGGTGTGAATCAGTAAATACTTCCCAACATCCACCGTTAGAAACAGGGGAGTAAATGTAAAACCTGCGTCCAAGCATCACAACACCGCCGGTGCTCGGGTTCACATCCATAAAGTCGCCGTGGTACCAAACGTTTTCAAAGTTTGCAAAGTACGCGTTGTGGTACTTTTCGCCAGACGCGTCGTCCCAGAAGTAGACGGGCATGCAAGGGAATGGTTTCACGCCTGTTTTTTGAACAAGTAAGTACAATGGAACACGGCTTCAAAACTTGGTATGATCAAAGAAAATTTAGACTTAACAGACTAAATCTCCAGGCTGTCCGAGCACTGGTTTTCCTTCATCGTTCCAAGCTTCAATCGCCATTCCAAGCGAGCGGCATTGAATTTCTCCACGGTGCACTGGGCCCTCCACGTTGTGGCCGGCAAACAGACTACAAATATCGGTGCCTCCAGTGATGGATCCCAAAACAACATCTGTCTTAATCTTTGAATAGACGTAGTCAAACTGCTCAGGGTGCAGCGGTGATCCGGTGGAGTAAATGACTTTGATGGAGCTCAAGTCGTGCGAAACCATGGGTTCCTGCTTCAGTTCCTGCACGGTTTGCAGGTATTTTGCCGAGACTCCGAAATGCGTGATTTTGAGTTCGTCAGCAAGGTCCCACAGTCGTGTGCCGGAGCTTTTGAAGGGGCTGCCGTCGTAGGTGATGATGGTGCAGCCGGTAGCTAGTCCTCCGACGAGCCATTGCCACATCATCTGGTTAAAAAGATGGTTAAATCAAAGGGAAGACGGCAATGGAAAGGTGGGTTTGTTTTTGTACCCATGATGTTGTTGAGTAGTAGAAGAATACATCTTCTCGTTTCATTCCGCCGTGGATAATGTGCTCCTTTTTGTGCTGGAGAAGAACTCCAGCACCAGAGTGGACAATGCATTTTGGCTTGCCTGTAGTTCCGGAGGAGTACAAGACGAAAAGCGGGTGAGAGAAGGGAAGCTGCTCAAAGACAAGCTCGTCTTGTCCAGCAGTAGCCATGAATTCCTCGTACGATTGACTGTTAATTGACGCAACACAGCCCCAAATCAGCACACATCCGCCGCACCCGCAATTAAACTAGACAACCATACCCTTTCACAATATCCGATGAGTTAAATTCGAAGTTGGCAGAGTTGATTACAACAACTTTCGTCAAGGTTGGCAGTCCCGCAGCAACTATTTTAGCCTTGTCCATGTGACTGTGGACTTTTCCGTTGTACAGAACCGCATTGACGGTGAAGAGGACCTTGGGCGCAATTTGTCCGAACCTGTCCAGCACGCCTGAGGGTCCAAGGTCCGGAGCGCACGAGGACCAAATGGCACCAATCGAAGCAGTTGCGAGCATGGCAACAACAGCCTCAGACGAGTTTGTAATGTAGCCAGACACAACATCGCCAGACTTGAGGCCCAGTTTCTTCAAAGCGCTTGCGCATTGGCGGACCTGTTCATACAGCTGCGCATACGTGAGCTTGGTTCCGAGTCCTGATTCGCCAGCGTTGATCACAGCAACACGATCATCGCGGAACCGACTGTTACATTCAACCGTTGCGAAGTTAGCAACTGAGCGGGGAAAACTGTTTGCAGAATCATCACCCACAGCATGTTTTCGGCATAGTTGAGCTTGCTTCCCAGGAACCATTTGGGAATCTTGGCCATGGGAACGTTCTCCAGCACTCGCTCGAACGGCTCCGAGGCAACCATGTCAGTAAAGTACCACACGGCCTCCCAGAACCGCTCGATCTCCGTCACGGACCAAACACGCAGTTCTTCATACGTTGTGAAGGACAGGTTGAAGCGGGCGTTTACAAACTGGCGGAACTCGGTCATGCTGTCAGCGGCTTCGCTGTGGAAGAGTTTCTTGTTAGCCTCTGACCAGTGCCAGGCTCCCCAGGAGTTGCTGTGTGAAACGTCGGCTAGCATGGGGGAGATTTTTTTTGGTTTGTTCTGAACGCCTAATTTAGTTCCGAGAGTGAAGATCATCCATCGGATGCGGCTTTTGCCAGTTCCTAATTCTTCCGGACCACTGATAAGCGGCATTGTTGTACTGGGAAGCGGAGGAGCGGCATTGGCTGAGCCCCTCTCATGAGGACCAACCAGGCTGCCAAGTGTGAAGTGGGTGGTGGGCAGTGTGCACGAATCAGAAGTAGACGAATGCAGAAACATGAAGTTAGTGTTTGGCGCATGATGATGCCGCCGAGTTCCTCAGAAGCCAGCAGCGCGTGTGTGGGGCCATGTGGGCGACCAGTTCCCAGCAACGAAAGCTCGCTTCTTTTTGCCTTTTCACATAAATCGATTGTTCACTAAAAATGGCCAACGTCAACTGTGAGTCAACCTGCCACCACTGCCACAGCTCCAGGACTAACCGGCGCCGTCTCTTCCTCCGTAACCCCAACGCATCGATACCGCTGCCGCATCCTTTCTGCATCGCTGCCTGATGTGTAGTCCTCTTCCGCCGCAGTTCTACCTTTGTTCTCGGTATCTTTGCCGGTGCCGCCGTCTTTGAGATTGCCTTCGACGAAGGATCGCAGTTTCTGTGGGACTCTTGGAACAAAGGGGTGCGTGCTGCTCCTGCCGGGACTGGGCTTTATCTCATCCGTGCTAACCTCGCCCTCTCTCTCTCTCAGCGTCAATGGAAGGACATCCGCTCAAAGTACATCCAGTAAAACACTGCGCGCTCGTTCCCCCACACAACTATACGCTGGATCATCAGTCTTATACGGCCTTGTTGCCTTTGAATAAATATTGAGATTCAGTTTGCACTTTTTATAAAACGTCTGGTGTTGTAAAATCATGTTGCAATCGTGCGTGCGCCGCTGCCTGTCAACCACCCCACGCTCTGCCTCGGCGAACGTTTACACCGGCGCCAACAAGGACCTTGACATTCTCTCTCGTGGAAACATGCCCCCACGTCGGCTGTTTAAACCGTACCAGGTGACCCACCTATCCATACACACAGCCCTTGTCTCGTCAATCTGGACAGTCCATCAATCTAAGCACATGCACGGATATTGCCTCGTATCAATACCCCTGCTCTAAACTCCTCGTCATCGAAACCTGCCAGACCTACGACCCCAAAGACCTCAACCAAAAAGACGCTAGCTTCTACCAGGCCGCAAAGCTAAAAGAACCCAAAGTCGACATTTTTGCAGTGCTGAACTTGAACCCAATGGACATGTACAAGGTATATGCCCCTCTCCAAGCGAAACGACTCGAAAAACAACCGCAAAAAGAACGGAATCTGTTCAACGAATCGAAATGTGGGATCTCACATCGATACCTCTTTTTGCGAATATAGAACACTCGCTTGCTGTCCGACTTTGTCACCGAAATCGGACACATCAAACCTCGAACGGAGACTGGGTTGAGCATTGTGAACCAAAAAAGGCTTTCGAAAGCAATCAAACGGGCTCAATCGATGGGTGCGTTTTCTGTTCCTTTACCGCTCTTGTTAACCTGCCTCGTGACTGACGCGCCCCTTCAAGGTCTCATGCCGTACACGTACAAGCTGTACTTTGCGAACCAGTTCTAGTTCTGGTTGAGTCCTAAATAAACCAAAAAAAAATGATCATGTTGACGGCATCCCCGACGAAGGCAATGCAAAATGAAAGTGTGCAGGATTTTATTAAAATCGTTTGATAGAAAATGCCACAACAACCACCCGAACAACTCGTCTTTATCCCATCCACCAACAACGTCAGCCTCGAAGCCCGCATCGGCGTCCCATGCACAAGTACCACTGCCCGCAAAGACATCTGCCTGATCCTCACTCACCCGTACGGAAAGCTGGGCGGAAACCTGCAAAACAACGTGGTCGAAGCGCTGCGCCACTCCTTTTCAAAAGAGTTTATCACTGTCCGGTTCAACTTCAGGGGTGTCGGGCAAAGCACTGGGCGGGGGTCGTTTTCGGGATCGGGGGAGGTGGATGATCTTGCATCTGTGTGCAAATATGTCAAAGCGCGCGTGGATTTGAATCCAAAGTACTTTGTACTTGTTGGATATAGTTATGGTACCATCCCAGTTTGTGCGTTGAGCTCGGAACTGGAGGGATGCATTGGTTGGTGCTTTGAACCTCTTCACTGGCGCAGACTTGAACTTACTTATCAATATCGCATCAGGCGTCGTTGCCATCAGCTTTCCTGCGAGCGTAATGTGGTTCTTGACAATGGGCAACGGCAACAAGTATATCGACGCATTGCGCGCATGTCCGCAGAGCACGCCGAAGCTGCTGATCATGGGTGCATGTTATTCGTTGTGATCATACTGTCACCTCTGACAATCAACAACACCCACTCTAGGCGACTGCGACAACTTTACAGGAATCAAGGCTTTCCAGCAATTTGCAGACACAGTTCCCGAACGCAAGAAAATTGAAATCGTGGATGGAATGGATCATTTCTGGTTTGACCGAGAAGACGCGCTTGTCGAATGCATTAGGAAATGGTTGCGCTCTGAGAAAGTTGTTCCGGAAAAGACAAAGGGGACCCCGCTGCCACCCCTCGGACATGTCCGGAATGCCCAGCCGCCCATGACAACCTTGCGTGCGGCAAAGTCGGTTGATTCATTGCATGCCTCTTCTGGGAACGTGAATCAAGTCTGCAAAGTGTCGAAAACTCAGTCTGACGTCATGGAATCTAGTGACACTTTGAAGGAATCGTGTGATCTCAGTTGACTTTCCGAGCAACACACAAAAGCAAATGAAATAGACGCACAGAAATAAAGAGTATTGTTGTACAAAACGGCACGTTACAGAAGTTGTTTGACCGTGAAAGATCACCTTCTTTTATTAGCGTGCAATTACTTGACCATCTTAATAACGAACTCATAACTCCCAAGAAACACTGCGCCACCAATTGAGATCCAAGTGACTCGAGGCCCAATGCCCTTGAACAACGCGCCAAATCCTTCCTCGGCCACAATTTTCCGAAAGCTGCCAGGAATACTGTTGTACTCACGCTCCCCAGCCAGACTCTTTGCTGAAAGCATGATCCGTGTCTTGACCACATCTAAAGGCGTCGTCACAGCCGCCGCAAACCCTCCTGCCACACTTCCACACAAGCCTGCCTCCCATGGTTCCGGCGCTGACCCCTTCCGGAGTGCCCACGACTTCTTCATGTATTCGAATAGAGGGAACTGCACGCAGCAGAATGGAATCTCGCGAAACACAGTCATGGCAAAGCCGCGGTAGAGCCCGCGCACGCCGTCCGACTGCACGATGGACGTCAGTGCTGTTGACACGCTATTGTATTGTCCAGTCTGCATTCGCTGCTTAACAACTTCAGTTGGCACTCGGATCAAGCACGCCGTCTAACCGCCATGTGTTTGTTTTAACTGAGATTAAATGGGTCGTGATTCGACGCGAAACAAGTGTCAACCAACCACTTCGCCCCCAGAGGCTGCCATCATATGAATCAATGCGTCGTTCTTGCCAGTGCTGATGGATGAGCTGCCCAGCTTCTTTTTCAGCAGTTCGTACACGGAAAAGAACGCAGCCGCTGCGAGTCTGAAACGGTTAGATGTGCACGACGGAGCCCGGGAGACGGCAAACCTCCTGGCGCGGATCCAATCGCGGCTGAAGAGAGTCCTGAGTAGATTCCGCGGAATCCGCCTGCAGCACGGAAGCCCTCCTTCGATTGCTGGTTGGGGATGTCAGTGATGATCGTGGGGGGAGGTCAGCATAGAATGGAGGCAAGCTCGCACCAATCGGGTCTTGACAGTGTCGAGGGGGAACAGGACAACATCGACAGTCATTCCAGCAACGGCTCCAGCGGCAAGTGCTGCATTGAACGAGGGCATTGTTTGTGCTGGTGGTAGATTGGATTTCTTTCCTTTTTTCTGTACTTTAAAAAAAACACGGAAAATGGTGAGAACCAAAGTCAACTCGTACGCATAAACGACTGGCAGTAAACCCGTCTCCCTCGGCCGAAAACAGAGACCCATCCTTCTTCACGGCCATCTTCGGTCGCTTACACGCATCCGCTACAACTCGGATGGAGACCTGCTCTTCTCAGCCTCGAAAGACAACAAACCATGCGTCTGGTACTCAGCCAACGGAGAGAGACTCGGCACATTCAACGGCCACAACGGTGCTGTCTGGGACCTGGATGTCACTCGTGCGTTTCCTGTTCTTTGCTCTCTCTCTCTTTCCCCCCCGTCATTGTCTTTGTGGACGGGCAGTCGCTGATCCACAAACATACCCCACCACCCCACTGCAGACAACAGCAGATATCTCATGACTGGTTCCGCCGACAATACTTGCAAAATGTGGGAAGTCGAAACTGGAAAGTGCGTTTACACTTGGGAAACGAGAACGGCCGTGCGTGCCGTCTCGTTTGCATTGGGTGACGAAAAGGCGCTGTTTGTGACGGACGCAACCATGGGACAGCAATCCACGATTCACATTGTACCTATCGAAGCGGATCCTGAAGATCGTGAGTCTTTTTTTTTTTTTTGAAACACGGAATATTCCTTGGGTCTGCGTTTTTTGGGTGCTGATTCTTGTTCTCGCTTGTGCAATCAATCTGCGGTCGACAGAAACATCGGATGTTTTGAGAACAATTGTTGTCACGGGAGCAAAGGTTACAGTTGCCGTTTGGGGTAACCTTAACCGCACAATTGTCACTGGGCACGAAGATGGAACTATCACCGAATGGAACCCTGACGTGAGAGCATAATAATTTTTTCTTTTTCGAGACAGAGTCGCTTGTGAGTTTGCCTGTCGAATTCCCACTCATGATTTATCCTTTCAGACTGGCGCAAAAGTCAAGTCGTCAAAAAACCACGAAAAAGCCATCACAGACATTCAATTCTCTGCCGACAAATCTCACTTCATGTCCAGCTCAAAAGATCACACCGCACATCTTACCGACTCCAAGACGCTGAAAGTGATGAAGAGCTTTGTTACCGAAAGACCCGTCAACAGTGCATGTCTTTCCCCATTGCGCCCACACGTTGTGTTGGGTGGAGGACAGGATGCAATGGATGTGACGACTACTTCGCTAAAAGGAAACAAGTTTGAGAGTCGTTTCTACCATGCTGTGTTTGAAGACGAAATTGGACGGGTGAAGGGGCACTTTGGACCCATCAACACTTTGGCGTTTCACCCCAGCGGTCGCAGGTGAGAAATGCTGCTATTTTTTCTGTCCTGCTACTTGGCGAGGGGTTTTTTTAACGACGGGCCATGTGTCACATCTTTCTACAGCTTCTCGAGTGGTGGAGAAGACGGTTTCATTCGTGTGCATCACTTGGATGAGGACTACTTTGAGTTCAAATATGATGAGGAAAACTTTGATGATTTGCCGCAGCTGTAGTAGGCGGAGGATGCCAACAGAAAAGAGATATGAATCATGAAGGGGTGGAGAGGGAAATCTGCCCTTGTTTTTTTTCAATCAGTTTTGATGTTCCACGACTGTGTCAAGATTGGGCATAAAGTGTGTTCTTTTTTATTTTCGTGATCTTGTTGCTGTTGTTTCACTGAGTTTTGCATTCGTCCTTGATTTTGTTAACGTGGTCTGCGCCGTCGTGATGTGACTCCTTCTTCTGCGCCAGTTTGCGTTGCTGACGGTCTTTGGCCTCATTTTCCAGAATTGGGTTCGGTTTTTGGTACGAGATGATGAGCGTGTCGTTTTGGTGGTCGACTGACAAGTCGCTTTGTTGCAATGTTTTGAAATTGATGCGGTCTAAATCTGTGATGGACAGCCGTGTGAAGTACCTGTTTGGTAGCACTGATGAGTGTTGATGGAAGATAAATTAAGTAGAGTCAAGACTATACTTTTTGTTTGTGGTCCTCACAACAATCTGAGACCCTTCAACGGTAACAGCATACACGCTTTTTGGGTACGGCAAATTCCGAATACGAAACACAAACGCGTGCAACGAATCGCGACGCGTGACTTTCGGCGTAGTCTCAACGCACTCTTGGATATCCCGTGTGAAGCCCACAAGCGCGTTCTCTGCAGGAGAAGGTTCTCCGACTTCGTAGACCCAGTCTCCTTCCCGGCCGAGCACCGACTTTTTGCGTGACTTTCGGACCAACAGAAGGTCTGTGCTGGCGTCAAACTCCTCGACGAGCTCAACGCTGGGGTCTGAGGGGCATGTGGAGATTATGCGGCGGTTGGGTTGCTTGGGTTGACGCGTTGCGGGTGCTGAGTTTGCAATCATTTTGTTTTGGTGGAATTTGTGCTGGCTGCGTGAAGTTAAAAAATGTGACTCCGTATCAAGAATCCAAGATGTCCTACTTCCTTGACATTATCAATTTGTGATCTGGGCTGATCTTGGTGGCTGAGCTAGCAATATGCAGGGTGCATTTTCACATACACGCAAATAGAAGAATCCTTCCATAAGTGAAAGAGGACACTGGCTATGAAATAGCAGCAAGAAGGAAAAGCCAAAAGCAGCAGTGGTAAACAACAAAATAGCGAAAATGGGCATAATGATGGAGAGCAACACAATTAATGCTGGCAATCAGAAGGTTTGTCGTTGAGTTCCAAGTCAAGACAAGGCGGAATATTTTTGCTTTTAGTTTACGAGAAAAAGGTCCTGAAATAGAACAAGATCACCTCCAAGCAAGCATGGGACGACTGCAGTCGCTGCCGCCTGAACTGCTCCAGTCCGTGGTCGAAAACTTGCCCATCAGTGCCCAGCTGGGATGTCTCGCCAGACTATGTCGCAGCATGAACTACGTAATATCAGGATATGCGTTTGCGATGCGCCATGCGGGGCGGCAGATGACAATGCTGCTTAATTCATCCGAAATGGATCTCTACGATGTGTGGGAACTGTGCGAGGCTGAGAAGTTGCCCCTCTCATACAGGGCCGCACTGTTTGCCTGGCTTGTTCACAACAACGCATTTGCTGTGGACGCTGATCTGCTGGTGGCGGCTACACCTCCCCATATGAGTGAAGGTGACTTTTGTTTTGTTTGGGACTGATTGTTTTGCAGTTGAATAACTCATCATGACTCTTGATATTTCACAGATGCCGCGCTGCGGGTTGTCCACTGTTTCGAAACAATGCCCATGCTGTACAGACTTCCACTCAGACATCCTGCTCTACTCAATTGGGCGGCATTCCACGGGTTCACGCGTGTCGCCGAGCATCTTCTCGCACAACCCCGCCCCACATCGATTGCTTTGTCATCGAATTCAAACGACGCAACATCAATCAGTACACTCGACACATCCACTGATCCCCTCAATACAACAATGGTGGCACTTAAATGGGCGTCCGAGAACGGACACGCGGGGGTGCTTGAACTGCTGCTTCGTCATGGAGACATGGATCCTTGTTGGAACAATTCGTTTGTCCTTGTGAGCAGTGCGTGTGAAGGACATGAAGCGTGTGTGCGTCTTTTGTTGCTTGATGGGCGGGCGGAACCAACCAACTATGCTCTCAATAGGGCTGCTGAGAATGGACATGCGAATGTGGTTCGGTTGCTTCTCAAAGATACTCGTCTTTTGCTGGAACAAACGGATAATGCCCCTTTAAAATGGAGCTGCGAAAATGGTCACACGCTGGTTGTGCAGTTGCTTTTGGAAGATGGCAGGATTGATCCAGGAAACCGAAACAATTTCAACATCAAACGGGCTGCAAGGGAAGGACACGCTGAAGTCGTTGCGCTGTTGCTAGCAGATGATAGGGTGGATCCAACAGCGGAGGACCAGTATGCCATCAAATGGAGTGCCGGGAATGGCCACGTTGAAGTCGTCAAACTGCTACTAGCGGACCCGCGAATCGATAAACATGCCGAAGACGACTGCGCACTCAAATGGGCTATACAAAACAACCATACTGAAATCATGCACCTGCTCCAGGGACCATAGTTTATAAACCAACATGTGTACATAAAACAAAACAAAAAAGTAATTGGTGAAAATACCCCCCTAAACCCCAAGACTGTTTTTCTGATATTGCGTTGGCTATTGAAAGGAACACTGCAGTCTCAAAGTCATTAACAGCATCCATTTCTCCCTCAAAACATAAACGCATTTTTCTAATGCCCAAAGGTGTGGAGCTAATATATTCATGCTCTGATGTTATTTTTTGAGAAAACAACTCGCGTTGCTTTCAACTGTCGCCTCATCGAATATTTTCAGGAGTCAAGAAAACGTGAAAGAAGAGCTGTCACGCCAGCAGATGCTGCTTTCAACAGACCCATGCTGGCTGTTGATTGCCATTGTACGAGAAGGGATTGCTACTGAAAACATGGTGGATATTTTGACTGGGTAAAGGCTCGCAATAAAGCAGACGGAAGAGAGACAGGAAGGATGTAGCAGAAATGCTTGACCACGCACGCACGCACGCGTCCAGTCTAAACCCTTCATCCAAACATCCAATCTACGCTTCTTGTTTGCTGTTCCTTCGCTGAGTTAATTTAATATGACGTCAGCGCCGGATGCAAAACCAAAGAAATTCAAACTTTCCTGCTCTGAAAAGTCCCCAGAAACACCACAACAATGTCGCAGAACGAATGGGCCCCAGACTCGTGGAAGACGAAAAAGATTGTCCAGGACGTTATCTACGAAGACCAGGACAAGCTGAACAAGGTGCTCGGCAAACTCAAGCGTCTCCCGCCCTTGGTGTCAGAGGCGGAGATAAGACGGCTCAGGAAGCAGCTGGCGGAGGTCGCCGAGAACAAACGCTTTCTTCTGCAGGGCGGGGACTGCGCAGAGCTGTTTGACTACTGTTCACAGGTAAGCTCATTCAATCAACCCCAGTCTCGCTGAGCCAGCAAAGGCAGCGCAACCAAAAAGACAACACACACATCCAATACTTACTCTCCCCACTCGGAAAATGTAGGATCAAATCGAGAGCAAGCTCAAAGTGCTGCTGCAAATGTCGCTGATTCTCACCTGGGGAGGTCGAACATCCGTGGTCCGCATTGCACGCATGGCTGGCCAATACGCCAAGCCACGCTCAAAACCAACAGAGATGATTGACGGAAAGGAGTACCATGCATTCCGTGGAGACAACGTCAACGGCATTGATCTCGAAGACCGTATCCCGGACCCGGAACGATTGCTCGGCGCTTACTTCCACTCTGCCGCTACAAACAACTACGTGCGTCTGTTGCTGGCGGGTGGTTTCGCCGATCTGCATCATCCCGATTCCTGGTGAGTTGTGTTCTTGTTTGACGTCAGTGGGGGATCCTGAGTCTTTCTTATCAGGAATCTCGACTCCTGGGATTTGGCTCACGTGCGCAATCCAAAGATTCGGAATGAATACCAAGGAATTGTCGACAGGCTGCACGATGCCCTCGATTTCATGAAGTTTGTGTTTATGAAGATCAAGATAACAAATCACCCAAACTCACAAAACATTATACAGAACCATTGGCGCTGACGATGAGTCGCAAGACAGCATCAGCACTGTCGACATGTTCATGTCTCACGAAGGTTTACTCCTGGACTACGAGCAGCAGTTCACCCAGCAAGGCTCAGACAAGAAGTATTACAATCTCGGAACACACTTTCTCTGGATCGGTGACCGCACTAGACAGCTGGACGGGGCGCATGTCGAATATTTCCGTGGCTTGGCCAATCCAGTGGGAGTGAAAGTTGGTCCCAGCATGGACCCTGAAGAACTTGTTCGCGTGCTTGATATCTTGGACCCCAACTTTGAAACTGGTAAGTGTGTGGTGCTTTCCATAAATGATTGTATACCCCTCTCTCTCTCTACTCTGGTTGCGCACAGACGCTAAAAGTCCCCCATTTACGCAATCAGGAAAAATCACTTTAATTACTCGCTACGGGCACGACAAAATCCAGAAACATCTCCCCGGACATATCCAAGCCGTCAAAAAATCGAATCACAAAGTCGTCTGGTGCTGCGACCCTATGCACGGAAACACTGAAACCGTAAACTCTGTCAAGACGAGAAGATTTGACAACATTGCTGAGGTATTCTTTTTTTTTTCTTGTTACTACCCAAATGTGTTTGTGCTCACGCATCAATGTTAGGAACTTGGAAAGGCGTTCCGAATTCATCTGCAAAACGACTCCAGCCTTGGCGGTGTTCACTTTGAGCTGACTGGAGACCACGTCACGGAGGCGATTGGAGGATCAATGGAGCTCTCGGCAGACGATCTGTCGACAAATTACCAGACATTCTGCGACCCTAGGTTTTTTTTTTTATTGTTTTTAATTTCTCTTTTTTTGTTCCAATGTCTAATGGGCCGCTTCTCCAAAAAAAAAAAAAAAGGTTGAATTACGGGAGGGGTTGGGGTTGGTTTCTTATTTAGTTTTTTTTTTTTTTTTTTTTTTTTTTTAATTTCTCTTTTTTTGTTCCAATGTCTAATGGGCCGCTTCTCCAAAAAAAAAAAAAAAGGTTGAATTACGAGCAGAGTTTGGACATTGCTTTCTCCATCGCCAAGTACTTTCAGGACCAGAGATCGCCTATTCGCTTGGGATGAATTTAATTTCAGTGTTGCTTTTTTCGTTCCACTTCCCCCTTGTCAAAACTATTCACATTTACTGTGTTCGTTTCCCTGTTACCATGAAGTAAACTTTGTTCATCTTCTGATGTTGCTTGAGAGACCCCCTTTGGCAAACAGATCACATGTATATAAATCATAGGTTCAGGACCATTTACTTTCATGCATGGTGCCCACTCTTGCGATATGAGCCCCATTTTCTCTACTAAACAGCACCAAAAACTTTTACGAACGAACGGAAAAGAGGAAAACGGAAAAAAAAAAGTGAAAAAAAGAGGCGTAAAAGTGCAAAAAACAAAAGAAACGGTCACTTTTTTAGATTCAGATGAAGAGGAATGAAATCGCAGATGCGACAAGGGCAACAGCTGAACGCAGGCCAGAGCTCTTAGTGGTAGAGACAGCAGCACCTCCAGTGGCGGTGACGGCAGCACTACCAGTCTTGGAAGCAACTGCACCTCCTCCAGTGGCAACAACACCACCAACGGCAGCACCACCGGCAGGGTTAGCAGCAAATGATCCAGTGAATGGCTCAAGATCAGCGGCAGTGAGGGGCAAGTTGATGGTTTTGATGAATTGAACAAGCGCGCTGTTGTCATCGAGGTAGAAATCGGCTCCAGGCATAATCTGGTCACACGCGTTCACATAGACGGATTCGTAACCGGATTGAGCGGCAAAAGCGACAACTTGCTCGGCTACTTTGATTTCGTCATCGTTGATGTCGTGTTCGAGGGAAAGGAAACCTTCGTAGGTGTTTCTGCCGGTGGCATCAGGGGTGCCTGGGAAGTAGTTCCATCGGGGGTCGGTCTTTTCCTTGAAAATAGTCTTGACGTGGGCGACGGCCTTCTCCACGGTCACAAGTCCAGTGATATCGATACCAGCTGGGGCGGTGGTTCCGACAGCGGCATCCAGAGATTCCATGTTCCAGATGACTGGACGCAGACCCATAGATTTAAGAATGTAACGGACACGGTCATCGATTGCAGAGTCTGTTTTGTCGTTTCAGTCAGTTTAAGTATCACGACCCGTAAAGCATTTTCGAGACTCACATGCAGGGCGGTAGTATCTTGGAACCTTTCCAATGACTTTGTAGATGGCAAGGATGTTGAGGAACAACTCAGAAATGACCGCGTCGGTGCTTTGCAGAGAAATTGGTCTGTGGGACCTGGGAAAAAAAAAACGCAAGAGCACATCCGTGATAAGTCGCGGGAATATCAGAGGCGGTAATAAATGCCCCTTACCATGAGTGCAGGGCAATCTGGTGGCCGTTGTCATAGATGTCCTTGACGTACTGGGCATGGGTAGCGTTGTTGACGATGGCAGATCCAACCAGGAAGTAGGTCCCGACGACCTTGTTGGCCTTGAGAATGGCGAGGGAGCGGTCAGTCAGAACTGGGCCGTCATCGAAACTGGCGAGAGCGAAACGAGAAATTCAATTTCGTTCAGCTCAATACACGAGATTAAATTTTTCATAAGAACCACTCACGTAAGGGCCCACTTGCCGGCAGGGCACGTGTACACTTCCGTTGCTGCGTTCTCTTTGGTTCCCCACGCAGCGCCCTTGGCGTTGGCGAGACCGGGCGTGGCACCGCCGTCGGCTGGGCCGGGCATGGCAGCGAGGTTGGCCCAAGGGTAGGCGGCCTCTTCGCTGAGACTCTTGACGAATGCGGTCCACTTGGGCACGGTGGGTGGCTTTGGGACTCTGTATGAGGCGTATGGGTCCTCGGGGGCTGGCAGCTGGATGACATTGCAAGCAGGGAAGTTGCTGTGGTGAAGGAGGGGAGGGAGTCAGGATGGATGGAATGCGAGGCCAGTGCTGGAGACTGCAGAGACGCTTACGGGTCCTGGCATGGCTGCAACGGAACGGTCTGCGCACTGGCAACGGCGGCAACGGCGAGTCCGATCAAGGTGAGCTGCATTTCTTTTCTAAAACGTTTTTAGTTTGAGGTTCAATTTGAACTTTATAAATACTTTTTGCCAACCTGAAACACGAATTTCAGCGCGAACAACGGCGATCGAACATTTTTTGCCGGTTTCAGGGGTGCGAGTATGGATG
This sequence comes from Chytriomyces confervae, assembly GCA_006535975.1. Classification (NCBI taxonomy): domain Eukaryota; kingdom Fungi; phylum Chytridiomycota; class Chytridiomycetes; order Chytridiales; family Chytriomycetaceae; genus Chytriomyces; species Chytriomyces confervae. Next base: position 31,976 of record QEAP01000251.1, read on the forward strand.
GATCGCATGGCATGGCGTGGCTGAGACAGGAGAAAGAGGCAGCGAGTCTGGATGCCTAAGCGATGGGTATTTGCGATGGAGTGATGCGATGCAAGTGCCGTATTGAGTAGCAGAAGAGCACCAACCAACCCCCAACTTTCTTTCCTTGCCATGCATTCAATTCTAAGCGCGTCTCTTGATGGTTGCAGCCATTGCAACGTGTAGCTTGTGCGAATATGTCAAGGGTTATAAGTTTATCCCAGCCCAGTTTAAAATATTCAAGTAAATTGTACAAAATCCATGCGCTTGATAGGCCTGCTGTGTGCGGTAATAGCCGCGGCTGCTCTCGAGCCACCAGAAATCACTGCGACTACGATTGACGTCGATGTAAACACTCCCGGACACAGTGGTCAGTTTGTGACGCAAGACCCATCCCAAATCCACTGACACCCCACCACCCTCGAAACCACCGTTTTTCGAAACCCAAACAGATGTATCCAGCCAGACGATACCTCAAGCCATGCATGCGGATACTCAAACTCTCGAACCGTCCGAGTCCTCGACAACCCTCACTTCGCTTAAACTCAACCTACCCCCACTCGCACACCTGTCAACCACTGTATCAACTTCCTCGCACACGGTCGATACTTCTGTTGCCACCCCATCTGGAGAATTGGACATGCTGGATGCAGCCAAAGCATCATCGCATTCATCCATTTCATTTGTAGGTGCTGTTGCTAAAGCAGTCGCCGCAATTGAAGATGTCATCATTGGATGGCCTAGCCACGAATCTATAGAACACCACAGCGCGGAAGCCAAAACTGCTGTAACAAATCCCGATGGTCACGACGACCTATATACCACGTTTTCACCCACCCTCACAGCAGCGTCCGACCCTTCCGTCACAATGTGCATCAATTCGAATGCGTCATCTGCTCTCAATTTCGATCATGAAGATGGCGATGATGGGACTGATGTTAAAATCATCAAGGACATTATGGCTCGGACGCTCGAAAATACGTTGGAGGAAGTGGCACTGGCGGTGGAGCATGAGACAATCAATTCCACAGGCAGCATGCCAAACATGTATCAAGAGAGTACTATGTATGAAGTGAATGCGACAAGGTCAGATTCCGCTGAAATTGCGCCAAGCACTGACGTGGGGACGACCAAAACCCAAACCGAGACCGCAGCACCATCGGCGAAAGAAGAGGATGTAACCGCACTAGCTTCCTCGGCCGCAGAAACTTCTGTCTCGAGTGATAGCAAAGTTTCGGCAAATTTGGAGGCTCCGACCACTGTCGAAAAAAAACCCGACACATTCACAGAAACTCTCGTACATACCATTCAGACAACTACTGAAAGCATTCAAACAAAACCTCGAACTTTAAACACATCCAATGCAAACCCAACGGCCCCACCAAACCCAAAGAACGGCGAAAAACGGCAACCGCGTTCGTCCAAGCTTGTCGAACCTCCATCAGCATCCACTGTCCCAAAAATGGCACCGTCAAAACGAAAGAAAAAGGATGATCCTTATAACCAAGCATCGTTCGATTGTGGTGCGCTCATCCTGGCCACAAATAAAGGCGCATCTTCCACAACTTCTATCCTCAACAAGAGCAAAGACCAATATATGCTCAATCGGTGCAAAAATGTGGACCCGAAAGCTGCGGCGTCCTCGTATGCACTCTCAAACAACTCTGGAGCGAACGGCTCTCCAAAACGTGGAGTACGAGGAGGAAACGCTGCGAATTCCGTTGGGAGTGGGGCCGGCGCAAACTTTGTGATTATCGAACTCTGTAATACCATCAAAATCGATACCCTAGTTCTGGCCAATTTCGAATATTTTTCGAGCACGTTCAAGGATTTTAATGTGTACATTACGGATCAGTATCCCCCCAAAGTGGATGCGCCGCTAGGTGGATGGAGTTTACTGGGGTCTTTTCATGCTGCAAATGTCCGAGATTTTCAGGTGATTTTTGACTCTTGATTGCGCAGTGCCCGCTCTTTCTGACATCACCCCCGTCCTTGCAGTATTTTAAAGTGAAGGAGCCGCTTTTTTTCACGCGATTTGTCAAGATTGAATTCCTGACTTACTTTGGGAACGAATACTACTGCCCACTCACTCAAGTGAAAGCCTTTGGAAAGACTGAGATTGAAGCATTCAGAGAGGAAGAGATCATAAGCATGGCCGCCGAACTCGCTGAACAAGAGGAAGCTGCCGAAGAAACTTTGCGCACCATTGCCTTGAGAGCTGTGAAAGAGATTGACGCAGCTGCGTGTATTCCGGGAGATGTCGTTTGCGAAGAAGCTGCGGCGGCAGTGGCTGAGAGATTCGTTCTGGGGGATATAGTACCTGGGGCATCCGGGACTGCAATTTTCGGGACACCCGGTAGTAGTGAAGAAAATGGAAGTGGCATTCTGTTTGGGACTGGCATTGGCGATGTTGGCGGCAGTGAAGGAGTAGAAACTACCAAAACCCTCACGACCGGAACAAGCTCGACTTCAACCGACACAGCTGCAGCTTCTCCACATTCGACAGAAGCGAGTTCTTCTTCTGGCATGTCTCCAGCTGAGAATCCACAGTCTTATATTCTCAGTGCCGATTATTTCCGGCTTTTTATGGAAAACCAGGATCCAACTTTTCAAACGCTTCATCTGGCTGATAATTACTCTCCTGTCAAAGAAGAAGGTGTTGGAGAACATGGGACTCCAGTCGCTGCGTCCAACTCCCACGCAGCGCCTGTGCCATCGCCGAGTAGCGTGCCGCTTGGTTCATCCAGTCAAGAATCAATCTTTAAAACTATTTCAAAACGATTGACGCTGTTGGAGCGGAATGCAACTTTGTCGTACAAGTACATTGAGGAGCAGTCTCGAGCGTATCATGCAGCATTTGTTCGCGTTGAAATTGCGCGTTCGGATTCCATTCGGAAAGCTCTTGGGGAATGCAACAAAACCATGACGCGTGTAGTCCGCGAGCTGGTTTGTTTTTTTTCGTAAAGGGTTATTTTAGAACTCAAATTTGTTTTGTTTAGGCGAAGGATTATGAAGCAGCGTGGGGTCTGTTGCTCCGAGATCTGGAGCGGCAGCGCAAATTATCCGATTCGCGTATCAAAGATGTCGAAAAAAGTTTGGAAAAATTGAGTGAGAGGGTGAGGACATTGACGCATCCTTCTTCTCAACCAAGATTTTCTTAACAAGACCAAAATGACAGATGACTCGGCAAATCTTTTACGAATTTATCCTCGTCATTCTCCTCGTTCTCATTTTGACGCGCATCTTCACTCCAACACCCATCAACGGGCTCAGCGCCGAATCCAATGTTACACCGCTGGGCTCGCCGCGCGGGTTTCGTAAACGCCTCTCGCCGTACTTTGCTCGATACGCTACGAAGCCTCGGCAGCTGGATTCTGCCATGGACTCTGATGCGTACCGGCGAACAGCGTCAAGTAGGCCGCAATTCCGCAGTTTAGGTGTTCCAAGTGCCGAGTTTGCGTTTATGCACGAAGAAGAAGACGAAGAGGAAGTGCGTGATGAACTGGAAGATAACCAAGATGCACAGTTGGCGGTCGAGGAGGAAGCGGGCGAAATCCAGGTGCAAGAAGATGGAACCTATTCCTCGTCGTTTGCACAGCGGGTGCCGGACGAGCAAGAGTCGGAAGGTTCCGATGTGGATTATGCATCTGTGAGCGAGTCTTATCGGTTTGGTGTGGATTCGCCGCCGCAAGTAGCCACTGAGTTGGATTTCGACGGGCTGGGTGTCCCGCTTGTTCCGATGCCGGCAGCAGATTTGACGAACGGAACAAAAGTAAAGCAGGCTCTTCAAATCGACACATCAAACAGCCATACAGTAGAAGAAGTGGGAAGGGACAAAGGCGAGAATGGAAATCCAGGAAAAGGGCGCGTAAATGCCATTATCGACTCTGCTCCATTGGATGGAAGTCCAAGCAGCGCAAAATCCGAGCCAGTCACGCCACACATGAGCTCGTCGAGCAGGACCAATGGGAATTCGAATGGTGTGACTCTGAACAGGTTAGCTGCTTTTTTATATTGCCTTCTCTGAAGATGGGGAAAAATGACACGCTCCATTATTTGCAGCAGCCTTTCACCTCCTGGTATGAATGCAATGTCCAAGAAAAAGAAGAAGAGAAGACGGTCCCTTGCAGGACTCCGACTCGAATCACTGTCAGAGACAGCAAAATAAGAAAGTTTCATTACATGTCGAACGATGGAATACCTAATCAACCAAAATAAATGGGGATATGACCCAATGAGTGTTCTTGACCAAAAGGCTGAAAATAAAATGCCTCAGTCAGCAGCTGGATGAGTAGCTGTGGACATGATCCATTTTGGCAACTGAGAAATGAAATTGCATGCCCATAATCGAAGCGCTACGTCGCATTTGGCATTGCGTCCTCTTGTGTCCGAATTCCATGCACGCATGATTGGAATTTAAATCCTTGGTAAAAAAAAATGAGCAGTGACACAGAGTTTGAAGTTCCCACCGAAGGTAAAGTTCAAGACGAGTCCATGTATTCCGTCTCCAACTAAATGCCTCTGCAGACAGGTTCATGCTGCTGAAGGGTTCTTAATCCTCGCGCCCTCTGACGTGCGTTCATGAACCAGGGCGGCCTCCAAACACGGCAACATGTCCATCAACTCCTTCTTTGACGGCCAAGTCGCATCTACAGCAAACAAACTCCACAATGCCCTCTCTGCGCAGATCGAAAGCATGGCAAATTCACTCAATGCTGTCTCGAGACTGGACGCGGAACAAATGTACAGTCGCCATCCCGAATTCAATGCATCTGCTTTCTTTTCAGCAAGCAACTTCTAATGCTCATCTCTCTACGGTTTGCTATTTATGCCTTTTTTTTTCTGCATTTGATCTTCCTGCACAGAATCCCGACCCTGAAAGCAGCAAAGCGCAAACATGAAGAGGAGTTCTCCACTGCCTTGGAATCTGTTCAAAAATCAATCTTTGTTTTGCAGTCCATTCATGTGAGTAGAGTATTACCTCACCCTCCCCCCTTTTTTTTTTTTAGTTCTCTGACACATTCTAAAAATTATTTTTGATTCAGGAAAATCTGGCATTGCTGCACAAGAAACTGAATGCAAACACAGCTGCATTGACCAATGCACGTGACGATCTTATGAATGGAATGAAAAATGCAGGTGTGATCAAATTTTTTTTTTTAAACAAAGGAAGATTTTGACAGCACTTTAACCTGTCAGATGAAAAGCATCAAGCTGCAGATGCTGAAGCTAAAATGATGGCATATTTGAATGAATTCAATAGCACTGAAAAAAAGGTTTCCAAAAATGTAAGTGTTCTTTTCTGTGGTTCATTTTTATATCATTTTTTAAAAATGAAATTGTGGTGTTTGAATGTCTTGCAGAAGTTGGATGTAAACAAAATGACACATTCAATGCTTGCCATGATTTAATTGTTGCTTTTGTAGTTGGCTTTAGCTTTTTTTTGACAAGGAAGATATTGCTTGTATGTGTGGGCATGTGTTTTGCAATGAGTATATAAACATTGGTATTTAAAGCTGAAAAATGCATTACAGGCAATAAAATTGAG
>QEAP01000252.1:0-16047 GCA_006535975.1 Chytriomyces confervae
AACCCTACCCTGGCCTTAACCCTGATTTTAGCTTTAGGGTTTTTTGCTAAGAGTAACCTTAACCTTACGTCGTCCATTCAATGCACGCGTGCTACCATCGTGATTGAGCAGCTGGGTTCTGTGTACGTGATGAATGCTTTTATTCGTTACCAACAACCGGGGCCTCTTGACCTCTATGAATGAGACTGGGAAATGATTTATTGTCACACGGACGATCGAATTGCTGAGGGCTTTTCTTGCTTCTCAAACTGATGACACACACCCAATGGCGGATTTCTGTTGGATTGGTAGCTTGAATGGTTTCTCCCCACATTTCTCAACACACGTCCCAATACTTGCAAAATAAACGAGGCGTTTAGTATCACACTTGCCATCCAACTTGCTATCAATTTGCTATCGAATATTTGCGGCAGTATATCTCTTCTTGACAGATGATGCACTCTAATGGCTTGCTCGGTTGCTGGAACGGTTCTTTCTCCATTGCGCAAGCCGAATTGCCCAATTCTCGCGAGATACGCGAGATATAGGTGGAACTTATCATGCCAAACCCATTTTCTGCATCGTGGACTGGCTGGTTGATGAATGTGTCATCAAAGATACTCCCTCCGATGACTCAAGAGCATTACTATGCCGGTATTTAACCTCCCTACATTGCTTCCTCATCTCTTTATTCGTGTTATACTCCTTGGTCTTGCTTTTTGGAATCCAGGAATCCAGCGCGCAATTCGTGAATGCGCAAGCGTAAAATCAAAGTTTAAATTCTGCAAGCAAAAAAGCTGGGTGGGTGGGGTTCTCAAAACAAAAATTATCGCCAAAACAAACTCGATGCCCTGCGCAGTGAGTCCACCCCCCTCCCCCCTCTGCCTGTCGCTCTCCTCATGTGAACCATCCAACTGCTTCACACGTCCCATTGATGCTCTATCTGATATCTGCGTGTTGTCACCATTACCGCGTTGCTAAACCTTCGCCTCATCACTCACAGATGCCTTTCACCTGAAAACAACAACAAGCGCCAACTGGAGTCACTGCCCGGCCAGCCACACCTGCTCAGCATGTCAAGTGCGGTGCAACAGACGCACAGAGCCAACTTCGCACGCGCATCGAGCCAAAGTTGCCCACGTGCGCTGAGCCAAAACACAAATTCAGTGCCAAGGTGAAAGGATTTTGCTTCTTGTCTCCATTCTGATAGCGTAACAATTCTGTTACTGGGTGCAAACAGCGGCTCTTATTAAAGCATGCGCTGAGCAAATCAGTGCCCAGAAAATTGGCTCCCAAAAAAATTGTCCTTCATCCAACATGACCACATGCTCAAACTACATGTCCCAGATCCCCAGCACCTCGGCAGGATCCTCTGGGCAATGCAACACTGCTGCAGTTACGCACTAACATACTTGTCCTCATTTCGCAAATGGGGAATTAACCACACTCCTCAATCAGACACCCAACTCTACTCAGCCTAGATCCACTCAAAGTCCGGCAGGCCAACAGCCAGGCTTCAACAGCAAGGCGATCTTGGATGCCTTTGGATTCTCTCCCCGTAAAAAGCAGCGGTTAGACAAGCTCAGCAAGGTAATCATGTTTATTTTGTTCTCACACTGATCATCCAACACTTGCACTGCCTCTGAACAGCTGTCGCAGCACGAACTCACAGCAGGCATTGCTGTCCTGGCGGAATCGTTGAATGAAGCCAAAGCATTGGAGAATTGGACTGCTGCGTTCAAAGTTTGTTGTTTTGTTAGATTAAATTTTTGCCTTGATTAAAATGCGTGTCTGATTGCCATTATATTCAGCTCAAATCATATCCACTGATAACTACCTTCTTCTATGCGTACCTGGGTGTCACTTCCTTCACAGCCACCTCGGACTTCAAGTCAAAACGCGGGTCCATCTTTCAAACTTTAGACATGGAACCTGTTCATGCTGTAAACTGATCTGAAGACTGCCTTTCCTACATTAAAGTAATCACCCTCATTTTTCACTTACTTTTCTGATTTCGCTGATTTTGCTGATTTCGCTGATTTCGCTGATTTCGCTGATTTCGCTGATTTCGCTGATTTTATTTTTTCCACCTTTTCTTTCGACAGGAAGATGAGACAAGTGTCATCCCAACTACTGCAGCACAATACAATGTTGCGATCAGTCTCATATCAGCAAGGTTGTCAGTACTACGAACATCCCTCAAATCCACCGTAAGACTTCAATTGTGGTGCCATTGAATGCACCTAAAAACATATCATTTTCCAGCTCATCACTCTTGCTCCTAGAACATGCAATGATTGCGAAGCTGTTGGTGGCATATACAAAAATGATCCAAGGCACCAGCTGGGACCACAGGATGTGATTGAAAGGCTTCGAACCGCGCGCTTGCTGGTACTATTTCCTCTGCATCCTTTTCTCTGATTTAATATTTTCTTCCAGGTTGACTTTGCGCAATATATTCATATTGAGGGGCTGGATGAAAAACATTACTGGGATTATTTCACAGCACATTTTGCAGAAATTAATGAACAATCAGAAGCCAGAAAAGAGGAAACGTATTCCAATGCCAAGCAGTGGTTGCATCTTCCTGCAGATGTGGATGATGAAACTAGCAAACAAGTTGTTGGTGGGGGCAATGAGGAATATGGCAAAAACGGGGATGGTGGTGCCAACAATGGGGGTTTGTCAGATGAGCAATCCCAGTGATGTACCAGCAAAAAATTCCTGCTTTCAATTCATTTATTTCAATTCTCTATTTCTCTTCTCCATTCCTCCATTTTATGCTTCATAAATAAAAGAATTAATCAATATTAGTAATCCATCAACAGTGTCATCAATTTCCGCCTGCTCTCGCAATATTCTTGTGGATCAATATCAAAGCATTCTTGTGCAAGAGCTCAGTTCAGCACTCTTGCACAAGCGTGAGCAGCAATTCTTGTGCAAGAATGCTGTGTCAAAGTCTTGTGCAAGAATACAAATAGCATTCTTGTGCAAGACCATGAAGCAGCATTTTTGCACAAGAATTGCTGCTCATTCTTGTGCAAGAATTTATAACACGCTTGTGGAAGACGCTTGTTGAGCACACTTGCGCAAGAATTTGCCTGATTCTTCCACAAGAATTTATTTGCATTCTTCCACAGGAATTTTGCTGCCCGTAGTGTACTGCTAAGTAAGAGTCACCAAAGGTGTATCTTCGACAAACTTGATCCATGAATTGTGACACTGTTGTAACCTGTTGAATGAGCCTCAATCTGCAATTCAATGCAATCTATCTTTTCCATCTATCAATAAAATCAACATCTGTTTACCAGAAACGGTTAAATGTGACAATGATTTATTAATTCAGTGAGTCAAGGTCCACACGAAATAAGCTCCTCTAAAAGAACCAATTGCAGCTTGAATACTTGGACTGCCAAAGATCTTTGAGCTGACATACTTGCAGCAATTTCTAGAGATTGCTAGCTTTCCTGTCGTCTGAGCCAATTTGGCGTCTTCAATGACAGCGGCTTTTGCAATGTTATCCTGCAAGACTCTGCTGAGGAACTCTTCTCTATTGCACAGAAAGCCCAGTGAGGCACTCAGCGCTCTGTACTCCTTTAGGCAATGTCTCTTGACGTTGATCAGTGCATAGTTCCAATCCTCTTTTGATTTCCATTTGGCAAGAGTGTGACAGTGATTTATTTAAAAAAAGCCAAAGTCTGCTGGTCCAGGTTGACAAAATTAGTTTTGGATGGCCCTTGTGATCTTGATCTGGCTGACACTGATGAAGCACTTCCCCCAGCTTGCGTAGCTCTTCCTAAATCACCCCTTTGCACATGCTGAGCTTGGGCACTGTCCATCGATTCCTCATTATTTGAAGATACACCAAATGAAGCATCAATGAACAATCCATCCACTCTTTCAAATGGGCTGTACGGTGGCGGAGCGTTATCCTGGCTCAAAGGTGCCCCAGTTGGGTGCAAGGGCAAGTCGCTGATGAAGCCTGCAGTTGGACCATCCAATGCGACACCCCGATCCAATTCTCCTGGTGGATGGTCCACTCTTCTCAAAATGGCCATGTATAGCATTTCCATCCACACACTTTTAGATGTTTTCGCTTGCGCACATAAACTAGGAGGTGGGATTTTTAAAATCAGGCAACTAGAATAAACTTTGTGCTCACATCCACGACTGATCCTCGTCCCGAATCTCGAATGCAAGCGGCAAAGGAGCGCTACACTGAATATTTGCTATCAGCAACAGAGACCCAGACAAGGTGAATTTGTCCAGATACTGCTCAGTTGGGGCGGAAGAAACAAACATGAAGATCGCATCAGTTGTAAGAATAAAGAATCGGCGGATTGAAAGCGATGTGGCATCCAATTGGTTTTTGAAGCTGTTGTGGTGTTGAGGTGGAACCCAATCAAGGGCTCCGGACAATGTGGCAGAGTCTGCAGATCGTGTTCAGACACGTGTGAAATTCCAAGTTGTCACACTATATGGCCGCACCTAGCAGCTCGCTGACAGTACTGCCTTTTGTCGCAGCATCTTCTGCTGTGGAAAAGGCGTCCAGTGCCATTGCACGGGATGTCTCACTTCCAAGATGCGATGGCGCCGCCTCCAAATGGCTTATCGAAGACTCAATGTCCAGCAGCAGCGCCTCGAGTCTGTTCACGCTCATTTTTCTTTGTTCGAGAGTACAAATTGGGCACATTGCTTTTAATCCACCCGCCTGGTTTTTGATCTCAATCGTCGAGGCGCTACCGTTCTCCAAAACGTGTTGTGGCTCTTCTTCATCGGCTTTATTTGTTCCCCCAACACTCCCGCCTCCAAACGCGAATCAAACAATAGAATCAAAGAATCACACATGCGAAGGCCAACAGACGCTCACTGATTGACGCTGTTTCATGTGAGATGCACTTGAGTGCCCACTCTGCCTTTTTGCGCACTCATGGGATGCTGTCAATGCCGTTAAATAGTCTTCGCTTCTCATCCCGCTCGGAAATGCACGAGTCGATAAAGATGGCGTACGACTCGGCATGAATGTTCTCAATGACGCCCTGATAGCGGGAAAAGTACTTGGCTTCGGTGCAAGGCACTTCTTTTTCAATGCGTTCCAAGAGATTCTCGTTGACAATGCCGTCCGACTGAGCAAAGAATGCCAGGATTTGGGTGACGTAGCTGCGCTCGGAGTCTGACATGCGGTCCTTCCAGTCCATCAAGTCGCCGCTGAGGTCCAGTTCATCAGGCACCCAGAACGAGTTGACAGCCGTTTTTTAGAGCGCCCACAGATCGTGATGCTCAATCGGGAATAAGGTGAAGTGTTCCATTTTTCGAAGATTTCAAGTTGACAAGGGACAACAGCAGAATGACACACCCCACTGACTGCTCATGCTGCCACAGGCATGAACTTGCGATCCAGTCGCTTCAACAGCAGATGCTCGATGACGCCAATTCCTACCGCAAGCTGCTTCAAATGCCGCTGTTAACAAGCATCTCCTTCCCCTCCCTTGCGAAAACATCAGTCTCATCGACTGATCATCCTTCTATTGACATCGTATCTTCAGCACCATCTGTACCCTCGAGATCTAGGCTCGAATCCATGCCGCCAGAAATCCTCGACCGAATCGCATCTTTTGTGACAAGTGCCAATGATATTCTGCAGCTCTCCCACGCTGTTCGGTACTACAAGTACATCTCCCAGGCCATGTTTGACTTTGCGCATCCACTTCCAACACGCAATCGACCAAAACCTTTGGATGTCTCATTTTGGCCGTGTGTTTTTCTGGGACAATCTCCTGCCATCGTGCCGTTTGAAGAGGCGCCGCGTGTTCCCATGTCTCATCTGCATGTGCTTCAGTGATTTTCAAGCATTCTCAACAAGCACGGCGGATATGCGAGCATTGATGATTCGCCTGGGACGGATGCCTTCTTGGGTGCGCTTCCGGAAAACGTCAATCTGTCAGTATGCCATGCAATGCCAGCAGCTGGCATGGACAAGTTCTTTTCAGCAGTATACAATGCCAAAAAGATTATTAGGAAGCTGGATTTTGAAGTCGACTACTTTGATCGCTGCGAATCTGACCCGGTGTCGCTTGACATGACAGCAAAGTGGCTCGTCAAGCTTCCCATCCGCAATCTTCGATTCATGAGCATTCCAAGACTTCCGATTCAAATAATGGGCGTACTCCATCTGATGCCAATGCTTGGCTCGCTGGAGTTGCCAAGTCTTGAAGACTGTGGCGCAGTTGCTTTGTCTGAATGCAAGTTGCTGAAAAAACTGTCGATTGCAAAAGTGTTTCATGGGGAGGAAAGCCCGGAGGAGCTCGTGCAGAAAGTGGTCAATTTTGTGAAACCAACCAAGATTCAGCAAGTAACTCTGCAGCTGCCTTTCACTTGGCAGACGATTCTGCGTGACAATTTGAGGGTTTTGATATCTGCGTTGTTTCTGCGAAACGGATGGCGCGAGCATCCTGAAGGTCTTGAAAGACTGAATCCATCAGCATTATTTGTATGCAGGAGGTGTAAATAAATGCGGCAGTTTCCTCTGAAGTGTATTTTGCATGCAGAATGCTGAGAAGCCCGAAGACTGGGACGATGAGATGGACTGAGAATGGGAAGCGCCCAACATTTCGAACCCTGAATGCAAGGGCAAACGGGTTGCCAACGTGAGAATTTTTTTCTAAAAATTGCGGATCCTGTGAATTGGTCACTCGCAAATTTGCGTGCTCTTAATTCAGGTTCAAAAACCAACCCATCCAACACGCATTCGGTTGGATACCCAAAGTCATACACGGTCTTTGAGATTCATTTGTGGTGAGGAACAACATAATGTCAAGATGAGCCCTCGAGAGGGGATTAAGGCCAAGACATCAAGGGACTCCCTGGTATGGAGTGCACGAATTTCATGGACTTGCAATCAGTGGTTGAAGCTGGGGTTTGAAAGGAGTTGTCGGCGCGCGTACAAAGGGTGGGTCGTCAGATGGATCCAGAAACGCTGTACATTCGATCATCAAATCAGTGGCTTTCGCATCACCATAAAACCGCGTACCAGATAGTCTGTCAACGTGCGTCTCCAGCTACTCCAAATCCACAACTCAAACCGCCTTCGTACACTTGATTTTGTCCTGGCGCACGAAGACACGGAGCCGATATTGATCAACGTTACTTCAAATTTTGTTATCGACTGAGTTTGAAATATCGGAAGACGAGACAGAGTGCATTCATCTCAGCGACATGTTTGAAAGGTTTGTCGAATGGTACCAAGAAACTGAAGGCCGCCTATGTTATTACAAGATCAGGGCATTTGCCAAAGATCTCCGCAGTGGGGAGCACGTCATGTTGCCTGAATTCAAGTGGAAGGGTTCATTCATGAAACCAGGGGTGAAACGTGGAAATTTAATTAGGTTGGAAGGGAGGCAGGCAACGGGTGTGAGCATACATTTCAGGGGAGACCCTTTTCCTCCTTCAAAAAGTTTGGTTTTTTGTCGGGTGGGCGGGACAGTTGATTGTCAAAGTTTGATGAAAGAAAAACCATTAAAGTTTTATTCTCTTTTTTCAAGCGGGGTTGGTTGTGTTTTGTACCAACAAGATTCTGTTTCAAATCACACATTCGTACTCCGTTTCCGCCTTTTCAACAACCATCTCCACAACTGCCGACAAACCATTTCCCACATCAAAGAATCTTTCTCGGAGATTCTTGTCACATAAGTTCAGAAGTACAACTTCGTCGATATTCGGATAAGAGCCACTTTCGTGGACGAAAAAACATCCACCATCGAACTTTGACATAACCTCGCTGCTGTAGTGAGTACAGCATATGAACAATATGTTGCGACGTCCTGTACAAGCAGTTCCTTCAAACATTCTGTTGAAAACTAAACATTCCCGAGACAGGTGGCTCCATGAGAACGCCGTTGTCCGGCAATTTTTTACAGCAAGACCAACAGTGAGGATGACAGGTTCCACCCCAGAAATTGTTGTACCTATCAAAAAGCCATCAGACGACGCAGACTTTGACAGTGGCTTAAGACATATTGGCCCAACACTGATCAAATTCAACAACTGTGGCCAGCGGTCCGGATGACAAGTATTTGAATCAAGGGAAGCTGAAGCCGAACTAGCGATAGTAATTTTCGGAATCGGGCGTGCGAACGTAGAAAACAACACTGACTTATAATTTCCAAACTTCGGGGTGCCAAAGAACGCAGGCAGAGCAAGGCGAGGCTCTTTCGGTTCTTGAGAGAATATTTCTTGAAAACGCCTCAGGAACATCCACTCAAATACGTTTGGATAATCAATAGAGACGTGAGTCACGTTGCCGACATGCTTTAGGTACTCTCTGAATGGCAGCACATAGCTTTCCATGAATGCCTTCACAATCGGATGAACATATAATCGAGCGTCCAGAACGGTTCCTTCCCAATCGAAAAACGAACTGGAGTGACAGTTTCCCCGCCAGCATCGAGGATAGTCGCGGTAAGATTGACTAGATTACCAGACTCCATATCCCTCAAGAGCTTCGTTACTTCAAGTTTGTTGAGAATGACTCTATCGTAGAATGGTTTCCAATCCGGCATCCTCTGGGGTTGAAAGTATTGGAAAATTTCGTCCACTGAGCAGCAGTCTAGGAAAGCAGCGATAAGAGAGCGAGGATGGCCATTGGTATGGTGAAATAGATGATCAGCCACAGCTTCAGAGTCTTGCTGCGTGAGTTTAAGTCTGCTTGTTATGGTAGCAGTTCCAGCCGATGAAATCAATGTGTTGTCCATAATTAAACGTATTGATTCCGGCCGAAGTAGGTGGATATTCAAACGCTCGAAAACATATCGGATGGGCTTGAGGTGAATATCCAGAGGTCGCTGGGGAACATAGTTAAGATAGGAGCCACGGCCTAGAACAATGAAGAACACTTTCTTCAAAGAAAGCCAGCTGTCGAGAATTTCCTCACAGAAGGAGAGAAACAGGTCTCGTTGTTGAAAGTCATTCAGAGAGTTGCTTTGGAAAGCTTTTCCGATTTCGTCGAGCACAATGAAGACAGGCCCAGCGACTTCTGTCAAATCTTCCAGGAATGCGTTGACGGTTTTCGGGGGCTTTGATAGAATAGCGGGTTGAACGACAAACATGTCTTTCAACGCCCTACACAAAAACCTGATCATCACAGCATCAAACGTGTCTCGTAACAGCGCTCCATTATGAAACTCAATTGCGACCGTGTGGCAGTCGCAGAGATGTTGTTGGAAAGAATCTCTTCTAACAGCCTCGGGCCACGCTTCCCTTGATTTGCGAATGTAATGCCGTCCAAACTCGGATTTGCCCAAACCAATCACATTGTCGGCAATAGGGATGATCCATTCTTTTCCGACTCGAGAAACCGCCCGCTCAAATTTAGACCGATGGATCTCATGTAGCTGCTTGACAGCATCGGTTCGATTCACGAAGAACAACGACCCCTTTTCGAGAGAATATACGATAGGTGCTTCATCCTGCCATCGAACATCAACGTCCATGGAATCGGACGCAATCGGCTGTAGAGAACGAGATGGCGCTGGAGAAGATGGTTCATTCCAAGTCAAGACTAAAATCAGAAGGCCACTTACAAGTCCTTTTCGGCACGACGACAATCAGCGGCATATCCTCGCTCCCTCCCCCATCTCCAACCAGTGCACTGGCTTTGAGCGGTATCTTCTCAGTGATGTCGCCCTTGGTTGAGTAGACCTTCAAGCAGACAGCGGATACCCGAAACAGAACGTCGCCCTTATTCTCCTCCCACACTTTCTTCCTAAAGTCCGCAACATCCGCGTCAGTGCTGATCTGGACCGCATCAGCACCGACACCGTCGAAGGCCGGCTGGCCTCTTTCGTCAACGAGCAGGTACCAAACATCTCGATTCATTTTTAAGTAAATTTGAAACGTTGGTTACACTGGTAAAGTACCCCAAAGTCTCGGTTACTGACCCTCTTCTATGCACTTTGGATGATGAAAGGGCTGCATCGAGTCCCTCCAGAAGCGCCTGCACTGAAATGTTATGCAAACAGGTGCCCCTGTTGCAGTTGTCTGACAGATAGAGAAACGAGTTCAGAAGTAACAAAAAAGGTTACACCCTCTCTCCAACAACTCAGAAGGACAGTTGCGCACAACACAGTCATACTCTTCGAGAACCGGCAACTGACACATTTGAGGTGACGCGCAAATATGTTTGGTGCTACTTTACATCGACACTACGAATCATATAAGGAAGGGAAGAAAGATGACGACTAGTTCAAATCTCTGTTTGTAAAGATGTAGACACAAATTGAAAAACTCTGATCTGGTTAATGAAAGAGCGGGGGAAAATGAAGGCTGACAAAAAGACGAGGAACAAACACACAAAAAAACCCATCCCGATCCATCACCACACCCCCCCAAACCACATCCTCAACATACAAGTGGCATTTCCATAACCTCCAATTATGTCTCCTCCACAGAGAAAATGAAGCGAAACATGATACGGGGGAGCGCACGCAGTAAAAAAAGAAATAAAAAAAAAAGTAACGCAAAGCAATCAACGATTTCAAAATGCATAACCCCGTCTCTCGATTCTCTCCAATTTGCCCACCCTATCCACATCCATGACAGCCTTTTTTTTTTCCCCCTACAAACTGCAGTAATTTCTTGTCCAGACCCATTTTCAAGACCTTCCCATCCCCGAAACCGGATCAAAGTACGGATGCGTCATTGCTTCCAGCGGTGTCAGCCGCTCTTGGTGATCGTATCGCAGCAAACGATCCAAAAAGTCGATCGCCTCAGGGCTAATGTATCTTTCGTTATCCACGTTGATGAACCGAGACCATGGTTTACGCGGATATCTCGATAAGACAGTGTCAAAGTGCGGGTCCAGATCGATTCCGTACTTGTCCAAGTAAACAAATAATTCGTCTGTTCCAAGCACTTTGGCGATTTTTACAAGCTGATCATAGTTGTCATGGCCGTGAAAGAAGGGTTCTTTGCGGAAGATCTGAACAAACAGAATTTTTTTGATTTGGAAAGAATCCGGTAAATCTGCTTCCAGTTCATCCTTACCATTGAAGCAAACATACACCCAAGACTCCACATATCCAAGGAATAGTCATACTCTTGAAAGTCCACAAGTAATTCGGGGCCTTTGAAGTATCTGGAAGCAACGCGTACATTGTACTCCGTTCCGGGATGGTAAAATTCGGCGAGACCCCAATCAATGAGCCTCAGTTGACGCTTTTCGTGGTCAATCATAACATTCTGATAAATGTGATCAAGGTTTAAAGTCTGAACAAGAATAAAAATTGCGCGACCATCTCACATGCGGTTTCACATCCCGATGAATAATTCCTCGAGAATGACAGAAATCGAGCGCTTTCAAAAGCTCCAGAATGTAGAATCTCACATCAAGATCCGTCAGTTTAGGATACAAAATTTTGAAATCCACGTTATTGACAGATTCAAAAATTAGGGCTGGTGTTTTGCTCTGAGGGGTATCGTCAGTTTCACAACCGCATTTTCACCCAGTGTCCAGAAGCACTCACCATCGGGTCTCGCACAATATCCAGTAATTGAATCACGTTTACTCCACCACTCAGATTCTGCAAGATTTTGATTTCACGCTTGATCTTCTTCTTTTTTACGGGCTTCAGGACCTGGGGTGGCGTTTGGGATGGAAATAATTAATGGATTGTACGTCAGTCGCACGTCACACAATTGATAAGTCCACATTTCAATTTCGGATAAAGTCTGCGCAGCAACACAATGGAGATGTTTGCATCCATCGATCCAGCAGCAACTAGAATATCCTGAGAGTTCGATCCAGATTGTAGTGCCCATCCGCAGCAATGACAAATCCAACCCGTCCACCCGACCCACACACCTCGGACCTCCATTCCAGCATGCGATTGTTTTCCTGATATTCGACAGGGACAAAGTTACGGCCGCAGGAGTCTCACCTTGATCACGCACTTGCTGTTGTTGACAATGTTGATGCCGTCAAAGACCTCCGAGTACTTTCCACGGCCAATCTTGCGGATGATTTCGTAATTCTCCTGATTGCTATTGAATTTCGCAACGAAACGCATACGACGGGCGCCATTATTGGTGGATTTTTTTTTGTTTTTTTCGAGAGGTTTTGTGTTCAGTATTTGATTGAGGCAAAGCATAAAAACGAGAAGGCTGTATGGAGAGGGTGGTCCCTTCCACATCCCAGCGACGCTGCTCCAAAGACTTCTCCGCAGGCAACACAGCCGCCGGGTGTGAGTTGTGGACGCTAATCGAAGGCAGTGGAACATTCGCACTCTGACTCACCCCCATGTAATGTTCAGGTTGTCGTAGTCCCAGTAGTCCCGAGGTTTCTCGCTGTTGGCATTCGCATAGCTGCGTGCGATGGACCCGCCGCCCGCACCCGTTAATGGGCCTGCAGCGCCAGCACCGCCACCGCCAGTGTTGGTGGTTGCTTGCATTTGCGATATGGTGTGAGAAAAAACTAAAATGCGTCCAACACACGAATTTACTCATTATGTGGACAACGAAAGACGAGAACGGCAGCGATGCAAAAGAAAACAAGACGGGAACAGAACGAGTACATGTGCGCACAGGGCGGGCAGAGAAGTAAAAAGATGTCCATCGAACTATAAACATGATCGCTGGATTCAATGAAATTGGGATCCTGACTGGCGAGACTGTCAGGAGCATCAACGGCATCCTGAATCCCTTGCTGCTTTTATTTTCTTTGTTTTACGTTTCTTTTATCGGTGCCGGGCTTTCACAGCCTCTGTCCACCGACTTCAAACACCGCTGCCTCATTGTGGCTGCAGCCCAGTGGTAATATTTGCATCAGCTCAACGTTAAACGTGCTTTCTGATCGACATCTGATCGGCTGATGTGTTCAAGATATTCAAACGAAAAACCAGGTAAAAAAGCCAGATGGAAAATACCGGAATTCCGGCGCCAGCAGCGGAGCCGATACATCAGAACACATCGCCAGATTGAGCAACGATCAAACCATCGTTACGACACGTCTTGACGAATAGTCGCCCGCTGGCGGCTGCTCGGATTCGACGGGCATATGCTCCAGCATCTGAGTCAAGGGAAATTGGGCGCACTCTGGCCTCAATGTGTCAGCGGATGCACGAAAATCTTACTGTCTCAGCAGCAACTGCACGCAGCAAAACTTACTTGAGGCAGTTGGGGTCAAATCGTGCGCAACTTTTCAACCGAATCAAGGGCGTGTTTGGATACGTGAGTCCAGCAGGCTTCGGTTCGCAAAATGTCAGCTTTGGGCGTGGAGACTCCTTTTCCGATGGAGGTGATGGTGGTTGGTAGCGAGATGGGAGCCGACCCCACGTAAGAAAATGCTCCGACAGCAGAGCATCCCTCCTACGTTAATCCGATTCGAAGAGCAGCCAATGTAGCGGAAAAAAAGTGCCTCACACTCGGCGCAAATACGGCGGTTGGTTAGCGCGAGGTGGCAAAAAAGTATGGTGGGAAAAATAATGGCCCATACTCACCCGTGGGAAAACGTATGCTGCAATAGGAGTCACCTCCTCATGATCGTCACGAAGATTCACGACCCAGAATTGTTTCAGGAACTCGCTCGTGGCTGGCGAATGAATGCAAGTGCAACGAAAATTCACAGCCTAGAGACATGTTCATTACGGGCTCGATCCAAAGCGGAAAACACGCATCCAATGGAACCCGTCCATTCGACAGGAATTCTCCTGGAACCAGCAACAACGAATGAAGCTTGTTCCAATGGGAGTGTCGATAAGCCACCCAGAAAAAGCAACCTGAAAGCGAAACCGCAAGTTCTCAAAGTAATGCAAGTCCGACGGCAAACTGTGGTTGTGAAGTGTTTGCGATATGTGGAGCCCTGTACAGGAGGTGGAGCTTGAGACTCTCGGGGTTGACGAAAGGTTTCAAGATGCGGGCTCGTCTGCTGTAGGTGCAAGCCGCGTGTTTGTAAACAAACTTGGAAGCGGCGGTGTAAAGAGGGGAAAAGGGTGCGGCTGAGGATGCTGAAAATTACGATTAGAGGAGCAAGAAATGGCCTGGAAGAGTGGCTCCCGTCTCACTCGCTGAAGGCAAAAAAGAAAGGAAAACGAGTTTAGATCCATTGCGATGTACGGTGAAATAGAGCTGAAAAACGAAACGTGTTCAAGTATTTTATTGACACAAACCACAAAACTTGTTCAACAGCAACTGCGCCGGAACTAGCGCAATGACTGGAGACGCCGCCCAGTTCGATTGGGATGCGCCCATCACAATCATCCAAGCAACTCGGCGCTTTGCCAACTCTCGAAAGCAGATGGCCGAATGGGGCGGCAAGGAGGCTTTCTCATCCATCATCTGCAACACCAGCACATTCTTTGCAGCCGATCCAGGACACCTCAAAATTGCCTTGTACGAACATATTCGGGCCCAAGAAGCTGCCGCAGTGGAGAAGATCCAGCAGTACCGAACTATGGCAGTCGGCGTCGGATCAACGAGCCTCGCAGCGATTCCATTCATGTGCATACCTGTCGGTGGATGGATCGTAACGGGTGCCGTTGCGATCACAAACTTGGCGACCATGTCCGAGACGGATCGAAGGCAGGTTGCGGCGCAGGAGGCATTGCAGGCAATTGCTGACCCTGGCGTGGTGTTTGATGAGGTGGAGTTTCATGGGGATATGCTCAAGTTCTTTGAAGTAGTTGACCGCTTGGAGTCAATGAGTCATGCGGAGGCCAAGGATGCGGCAGCAGGGCTGTTTACGATTATGGTTATTGCGTCACGACTTCCAAGCCATGAGCTGAGGGAGGAAATGATTTTGAACACTTTGTTTGGAGAGGTTTGTGTCGGGTGTTGTTTTCTCTTGTTGGCTGTAACGAGTTTGATTTTTGAAGGAATGCGAGCTTGTCAAGTACTTTACAATCCTAAAGACGAGCTTCGAAACCCCCGATTCAAACTGGGCCAACAACTCGTTCCAAGGCGTGCAATCTATGAGCAGTATCATCTCCAAATCTGGCTGGATCTTGCAGCTTGTTGGAGCACCCGGACAATTCGCACTGCAGGCTGTGTTGGTGGGATCCATCAAAGTGGGCCTACCTTTCGCAGGGTCCGTAAAAGTCCTGAACTCTGTCGCGCAGCAGACAAAAATGTTCAGAATGGCTGGAAAGCTCGTCAACGTTGTTGCCATTCCTCTGGAAATATTCAGCTTAGTCACTGTGATGACTGCCGTGGAAAACATGTTCACGTTTGTCAAGACGTGTACTGCCAATCATTTTGACACTGTAGATGAATTGGTAGCCAATATTGAGGAAATCCAACGCAGCCTTGGAGTTGTCTGAAAATAAATTACAATTTTCGTTGAACATCTTCAATAACTCACCAAAAAAACAACCTCAAAACACGGACGACATTCTGCTCATGATGGCAAGCTCCCCTTGCTTCGCTATCGCAGCGCTCTTCATTTATCTGGATACCATTTCCAGGCTTTTCGTTCGGTTGGCTTTTGCTGCGACCCTGAAGACTTCACCAAACAACACCTTCAGACAATCCGCCCAAGCGAAAAGAATTATTCAAACGCGTTTATTTAACAATATCGTTTCAGCTTTGTTTATTGAAATCAATCTAAACTCGTTTTCCTTTCTTTTTTGCCCCTTCAGCGTGTGAGACGGCAGCCACTCGTCCAGGCCCTTTCTTGCTCCTCTCTTCATTATTTCCACCATCCTCAGCTGCACCTTTTTTCCTCTTTACACCACCTCCACTTCCTCGTTTGTTTACAAACACACGGCTTGTCCCCGAACCTGCTGCATCTTGAAACCCTTCGTCAAACCCAAGAGTCTCAAACTCCACCACCGCCTCCTGTGCAGGCGGCGGCAGCGGCTCCACATATTGCAAGCGTTTCACAACCACAGTTTGCCGTCGAACTTGCATCACTTTGAGAACTTGCGGTTTCGCTTTTAGATTACTTTTTTTGGGTAGTTGTTGTTGTTCGACATTTGCGTGCAACCTCGGTTCATTCGTTGTTGTTGCAGAATGCAAGGGGAATTCGTGTCGAATGCACGGGTTCCATTGGATGCGCGTTTTCCGCTTTGGATCGAGCCC
>QEAP01000252.1:16143-37511 GCA_006535975.1 Chytriomyces confervae
AAAAAAAAAAAAAAATTGAGATTCATGAGTTGTTTTTTTAACCTTTCCATGTCTAGCTGCACAATCTCCGTTTTAATGGTGACTGCCACATGCCCATTGTGTTTACTCGTATTCGCCATGGTCAAACGGTCAAGTTCTTTTGCTGATAATGCATCTAAATGGCAAAAAATTGGTTTTGTCTGCGCAATTGAAGATGCTTTTGATTTTGATTTTGCACCGACTAGCTCTTTTTTTGGAATAGCAGGAGTAACTGCAGAAGCACGGGATGTACGTTTCTGTGCAGAGGTTTCTTGAGTGGGTGCATCCAGGTTTGCATCATGAGAGTTTTCTGCGGGTAAAGTGCTTGCAAGTGGCGTAATGATTGAAGTCATCTGTTGCTCCGGCAACCGCGACGCGTTGAAATTCAAGTCGCGAGATTCATTCAAGCAAGGAGAATTTGGCTGCGGTTCAAGAACCTGTTGTGATGATTTTAAATCTTCCGAGTCGCGGTTGAGTTTGTCATTTTTCACTTCATCCGACAAGGATTCATCCGACATTGCCGCAATTCGCCGCTTTTCAAGAAGCATTCTCTTTCGCGACTGAATTTTCGCCAGTTTTGCAAGTTTTTCTTGTAGTAGCAGTTTTTGCTTCCTGAGCAACCTCGCATTTTACTTCATGTGTTTTTTCAAAAAAAAGATGAAGGAATGAACAAACCTTTGTTTAAACTGAGCCTTGATCCGGTTTACAGCATTTTTCAATTTCTGATGCTTGGATGCTGCGAGGCACATTCTCCACCACGACTGAATCTTGACAACTGCAAGAACGCGACATTTTTTCGATTCAAGTGCAGACTGATACTCTCTCCATCGATTTTGAATCACGCAAGCGGAAGCGAATCTGGGGGCAAATCACACACAACTGTCAATTAAAACCAAACCCCAACCCGCCAAAAAAACAACGCAATCAGGGGGGAGTAAAAAAACATACCTGATTTGATGTAATTGTTTCATGGCTTTTCTCGCGCAATGTCCACGCCAAGTCCGCTGAATGTCAAGCACAGCACCGCGCAATACCATTTGTTTCCTCCTCAACGCACATTGAATCGCAACTGCAGCAGCCTTCAGCTTCTCATACTTCCGCCTCACTAATGCGCCGCGAAAGAAGCGTTGAATCGTAATACACGCGGCACTCCGAAGGGTACAGACTCCCCGCCAACGCAACTGAATCACCCGACATGCATGTTTCCGTGCAATATAACCAGCGCGAACTCGATGCATTTTAAACAGTGCCTGAATTTTGATGGCAGCGGTTCGTTCATTCTCAATTTGCACTCGTTTGCAGCGTGGAGTTGTCCGAGAAAGAGCGCTTCGATGATCTTCACGAGCAACATTCGTTGCAATGGAATCTTCCGAGTCCGATTCGGATTCACCAAACTCGACATCTTCATCTCTATAAAAGGGAGTCCGAAAGATAAAAGATTCCCGCCCATGCAGAATTAGAGAAGCTGATAATCCCAGTCGGACAGGCGGTGTGCTCTGGACTTGTTTCGTATCAGATTGCATGCTGCTAGTCTTGCTTTGTTTCAGTGATGGTTGATGTTTGGTTGAGACTTGAATTCGGGTATTTGTTGGTTTGCACCGAAGTTTGACGTTGGTCGGTGTCGCCGCCACGACAGCATCGCAGTCCGTGCGTGAGTGCAGTATGTGCTGCTTGCGTGTGTCGGCATCTGCGGCAGCGCTTTTTACAACAGAGATCTTTGACTTTGCAGTGACGGGTTGGTGGGCCGTGTTTGCATTCTTTTTGCGTGCGCGTGGAATCATGGACGACGTTGCTGCGGGTCGCTTTTGTGCAGTCTTTTGCTTGATTTTGACGGGCTTCTCCAGCTGCCATTCGACCTCCGAGTCCGAGTAGCTTGCATTCATTTTTTTTTGTTAATGGTTTTATTTATTTTTTACTTGTCCGGACAACGTAAAAAAAATGGAACTCGTTCGAAAGGACAACACACACCAGCAGCAGCATCGCTTCAGTAATATCAGCATCATCGCGCACCTGCCTGCTGTGAGATGTGCACTCACTGAGGCATGACTTGGGGCCTGTTCGCTCTCACATTGGTCCTGGCCCTCCTTCTCTGCTCCCTCAGACGGGCTCTCTCTGTCTGTCTCTGTCTCTCTCTCTCTCTCTCTCCCTTTCTCTCTCTCTCTCTCTCTTCTGCTTCCCTCACACACACCTTCAAACAACGCCGCCGCTGTTTGTTGTCCAATTGCCGCTTTGGCCGCTCGGCTTTACACCGGCCGCTTTTGCCAACTGCCGTTGAAGAAAATTTTAAGTGCCGCAGCGGCAAGCCTGGACCACAAGACCATATAAAGCAACACACACTCAGCGTCACAGGAACACAGCCTCATTCGCAAACATGTCCAACTCCGTCGCATCCAGATCCATCTCCTCAAGAACCTCTTCAGTCTACCAACTCGAATCCCTCCACTCGCTCTCGCTGCCCATCACAAGCTCCGTCCGTTCAAGCGTGCTTGCGTCCTCAGACAGCGTCGCCGACTCCATTGCCGCCGTCTTCAACATTGGCATTGACGACCTGCTGGATCAAGACGACACTGACAGTCGCAGCCAAAGTCGGAAGAGGCGCAACGTGTTCTCAAAAGTCTTTTGACTCCCCTATTTTAGCCGTACTCGCAACTCCTCGTATATCCTTGTTCTGATTGGACAATAAACCTTTTCTGTGGTCTTTTATACAGATTACGTTTACTTTATCATGCTCATGAATCGGCTCCGCTCTCACTTGAGCTTGAAGAGTCGTCTGAATTATACCACCGCTCTTTCCCCTCCTCATCATTCAGCCCTGCTGCGCCTTCACTGCTTTTTGCCCTCCGCCCCTTCCTTTCCTTCTTCTTCTCCTTCCTCCGCTCCTTCTTCCTCTTCTTCTTCTCCTTCCTCTTTTTCTTTTCTTTCCGCTCACTGCTTTTATCCCTCCTCCGCTTTTCTCCACCCACAGTAGACGCGACACCCCGCGACGACGACGACGCTGCTGCTTCCAACGCATCAACATAATGAATCAAACTGGAATCATCGTAATTATCGATATCCAGTCGAGGATTGTACTCGGAATCAAAGTATTTATCCAGGCGCGACGAATCCGCGTTCATGGAGACAGTCCCACGTCCTCTTACGTGTCGTTTCACAGCAAGCATAGAGGGAGTTGCAGAATTGGATGAACAATCAAGAATGGGTGAATCAGACGCCATCGTGGCTGAAGCAGCAGCAGCAGCAGCAGTGGGTTGTGTGTGTGATTTAGGGGATAATACGGGAGAAGCATTGTTGTTGTTGTTGTTGTTGTTATTGTTGTTAGCATCTTTGCTGTGATTTCGAACAGATTGATTCGAGATGGTTTTGGTATTGTTTTCTGCTTTGGATTGCGCATCAGCAGCAGCAACAACAACGGCAGAATGGTGGCGCTGAGAACGATTCGCTTTCGATTCAATGTCATCCAAAAGCTCTCTTGACCGCTTATTCTCCTCCAAGATTAGCGAATAATTATGACTATCTGTTTGCTGCATCAACGACGACAAAAACCTCGTGTTGGGTTTCGGCATCCTACGTGAAAAAAAAAGGGATGTGAGCTAAAAACACCAATAGTCAAGCCATCAGATGCAATAAAAAAAAAAACCTCCGCTTCCGGTCTGCCTCCGAGTACGCCGAAATGCCTTTTACTTTTGCAGATTCTCCCAAGCTTTTCGCCTCGGCTGCTATGAGAGACGCCACATAGGCCTCGAGGTCTCTGTCGGATACGCTGTCGGCGCCTGCACCAGCAGCCTGAGGTGAGTGAGTGCGTTAGAAGGGAAGTGGGGCGCGTTTCGTGTAAAGAAAGTGTTTGCTGTTGCAAGGCTGGAACTTACCGCACGTACGAGCGAGGACACGGCCTTGTCCAATCCACTCTTGGATGCCATTTTAAAAGTTTTTACATAAATAAAGTCAACGAGTTTGAACAAAAAATATATTCGTCCGTCAACAGTTCAAGTGAGAGCGAGAAACACACTTTAATGATCATGTTTTGTTATAATGAGGTCGGTCTTCCCAACGAGCAAGATGGAAAAAAAAAGAAAGAAAGTCCAAGGGGCTTTTTAGAAAGCGAACAGAGCAGCAACGAAGGCAGCACCCATCGAGACAGCAGCCTCAACAGCACCTCCAGTAAACAGCTGGGCAGTCTTGGGGGCTCCAGTCTGCGTGATGATGGGCACGTACGAAGCAGTATGAGACTTGACAGCACCACCAGTGGCAGTTGGAGCCACAGAGTCGCGCAGGTAAGAAAGGCTGCACGACTGGCCTTCGGCTGGGAGGTTAGAGTTGGTGCTGTTCTGTGGGCCCGCAATGATAAACAACTGGTTGTCGCTGCCGTTGGTGTCAACGAAAGCGGCAACGTTGGTAAAGTACTTGCTCAAGCGGGACTTGATGTCGGAGGCGGTTCCGCACTCTTCCTTGGTTCCGTAGAACTGGAAGGCATCCTGGGCCTGGTACCAGTCGGCAATGCACTGGTCGGCAGCCAACCCTTGGACAGTAGCATCGGGGACAGACATGTCACAGCTGACCTGCTGGAGGCTGTAGTCACCGTTGAGAAGGGGACCGGCACCACGACGGACGGCGACAGCGGCAGCGGAAGAGACGGCAACGGCGCCGAGGGCAAAGACTTGTGCGATCATTTGTTTTGGTGGGTTGATGAGGTGTTTTGTGAGACTTAAAAAAGGTGGTGATTGTGAGCGGAAAGGCAGCTGGTTGGTGCGGGATTTGACCCCTTAAAACGGAAAAATGGCATTCACCCTTCAAAAGTGAAAAGGTTCTGTTCAGTTTTGGGGCTGGTTTGGTTTGGTTGGCTGGCTGATGTGAGTGATGTGAGTGATGACGCATCACTCGCTGTCGGTTCAGCCAGCACGCGCGCGGGTGTGGCTGTGCTCACATCTCTCTAACTCACGGGCGGGGAAAGGCGATCATGTTGTTACGCATGCGTTCTTGGCAGCAATCTGCCCAGCCCCGTTTCGCTGATGCCCGTTTTGTTGTTGTTGTTGTTGTTGTTGTTGTTTACTTCTGACAGCGTCTTCTTGCACGGCGCTGGTCTCGATCCTGTTCCTCGAATGCCGTCAATCAGAGACGTGCAAAACACAATCAACACAGAACTACACGCATCGCTCTGTCCTGTCAGCCAGTGTTGAACAGGCTCCAAACAATTAATTGCAAAGATCCGCGCCCCAATTTGCAGATTTTGGAAAAACTTGCATCACGTCAACCCACACAACACCAACCAAACCCCCCCCCAGCACCTATTCCACACACACACGCACGCACTCACACACACACACACAAACACACACCCTCGCGCCATGCTGATAATCGTGGAACCTCCCAAACGCAGCCTGAGTCGCTTCTCGCGCATGTACTCGGCCGTGCTCGTTTCCACTGCGCTTCTATTGGCAGCAACCACGATCCTCATCAGCGTGACTGCAATGGGCCATGTCTCGCAATCACGACACAACTCGGCAGATTCCGTGCAACGAAGCATGGCCAACGACGAGACACGATTCAAGCAATCACTCAATGCAGTGGAAATAGTTGAACCTGTCGTGGTGGCCCTCGACGCAGTGGATGTGGAGCTGCACCAGGTCCAGCTTCTCGACTACTTGAATGGCGAAGCAGAACACGCAGACAACAACAACAGCAGCAGCAGCAGCAGGTAATAACTAGTGACACTCTGTGTTTGTGCGCCGATAACCAAAACAAAAAACCCAAACCTTAAAAATTAAAATTTTAGAATTTTTGGCGGGTCCATCACGAACGGCGACTCGTTCAACCTTGTCAGTTCATGGCACGTTGTCCAGTCCTTTACACACACCCTGACACGCACGCCTCGCTATGACAGGGCCGACT
Organism: Chytriomyces confervae; assembly: GCA_006535975.1. NCBI lineage: Eukaryota > Fungi > Chytridiomycota > Chytridiomycetes > Chytridiales > Chytriomycetaceae > Chytriomyces > Chytriomyces confervae. Next base: position 22,048 of record QEAP01000252.1, read on the forward strand.
TTGCCGAGATGGCGCGCAGGACGCGTGCCCTCTACATTGCACACAGCATTCTCAACAACGCACCAACAGCGACCCTCTTATTCAACCAACTGGCAGAGGCCTCCTACAATGCAACCGCATTACCCAAAGACAAGCACCAAACGGCCCTGAAAGAATACTTGCAACACATTATTGACACGCAGACACAAGCATTGTTCCCATGGACAAACCCACCCTTCGAATCCATCCAATCCATGCAAGAATCCTTCAAAACCTCCAAAGATCCCATCGGAATCGCCATCACCGGCGGCAAAAAGCATTTCTACCTCATCACGCATCTCATCTTGACTCTACGAAAAGAATTCAACATTACACTGCCCGTGCAAGTATTCTACAGCGGTCAAGCGGACATGCCGCAACAGTACGCTAAAAAGCTCCACCGCATGGAAAATGTCGAAGCCATTGATTTGACGCGGTTCTTTCCAATTGAAACAACCCAGGTTTCTGGATGGAGTTGTAAACCGTTTGCAATGCTCGCTGCCAGTTTTCAAACTGTTTTGTTTATTGATGCAGATAGCCTCTTTTTCCAGTCACCGTTACGTGCATTGGAGAGTCGCGCTTTTAAAGAGACCGGCATGGTCTTTTTTAGGGACAGAAAACTGCGCCACAAGGACTTGAAGGGCGCCGAATTGTTGAATTCCGCAGGGAAGCATTTATCGAGGTTTTGTTTCTTATACCGGCATCCCTCCCTTGTTACAATGTTTCCTAATCACTTACAAAATGCTTAGTTACGCTCTCTCAATACCCTTCACAAACGCAAGCGACACAACAGCCGAGAGCCACGTCCTAGACAGCGGCTTCGTCGTCCTCGACAAGGGTAACCTCGGCGTCCTATACTCTCTCCTCCTCGCGGCAAAAATGAATTCCCAAGTCGAACGAGACACGCTGTATTCATACACGTGGGGGGACAAGGAAGCGTATTGGTTTGCCAGCGAGATGCTCAGGGTTCCTTACAGACTGAATCCAACGTTTGGAAGCGCGATTGGGTATCGCAAAAAAGGTGTTGTTGTTACGGAAACGAATCGCGAGTGTGTTTGCGGGGCGTTTCTTTTGCAGTTGGATGAGCATGGTGACTTGTTTTGGTGGAATGGGGGTGGAGTTTTGAAGGACCGATATGCAACGCCCGCAGCGTTTGAGAAGGAATTTGTCGACGATTTTCATGTTGTTGGGTTAGATTTGGACGGCGTTGGGTCCGAGTGGGGAGACTTTTTCCCAGGCGGTGGTTGTCTGAGGCGGCAGAAGGAAAATGTCCGAAAACTGACTGACAGCGAGCAGGCTCTTCTGCAGCGGTATCGGGATATTTACTTGCATGATATCCGAGATATGAGCATATGAAAAAGCAAGAACCATATTCACATTGAGAAGGAGCCATTCCTTTGTTTTATTTCTTGTGTTTACATGTTCCTTCAATCGTCCATCTCGATTCCCATGCGGTCGTACACGCTCTTGATTGTCTCTCCCGTTCTTTCGGCAATGAGTCCAAACAATTTCTGGGCGTCGTCGCGGGCCTTGTTGTAGTCATGCAACTGTGCCACTGAAGGGAGGGATGTCAGAACAAAAATACACTGTCACAAGGTGGAAGCAACACGTCGTACTGTGTTTCTTGATGGAAATGGATGCAGTTTCCGCGTCCATCGATTGAAGTGCGGCTTCCTCTTCTAGCGCGGCTTTCTTGACAAGCAGGGAGTCGATGGAGGTCTGTTTTTTGTCCTCCTTCATTCAGTTGCTTTGGTTAGTCAAACAGAACCTGATGAACCTGAATGACGGCGTGAAGGTGTTCTGGCGAACTCATGGCGTCAAAAGTTGCTATGCTTGTGTTTTTTTAAAAAGTTTTTTTTTTTTTTTTGTTCTTCCCCAAAACGCGAGACCCAAACTACTTGAATCTTTTCGCAGGAGGAAATCCTCCACCCCCACCACCTTGCCTCTTTCTCTTTTCATCTTCCATAATTTGTTGCATCGCTGAAAGCTTTTTGACTGGAACTGCTCCAGCTGTTGACGACCCCTTGTCCTTGTCACTCTTTCCCGCGCTCATCCATGATGGCTTCTTTGACACGTCTCCAACAGGTGCGCTGCTGCTGCTCAGTTTACTCCCAAATGAAAATCCAGCAGGTTTTTTGACTGCAACAGCAGCCGTTGCTGTTGATGAAGTGTTTGGGTCTGAAGTCCTGTCTGTAGGTTGATCCGTTGGCGGTGCAGGATTCGTGGGCGCGACAAGTTTGATGGCGGTTTTGAATTCGAGTTTTAGTTTGAGGGGCTCTTCGCCATCCTTTTGTAGTTCAGTGTACTCCTGCAAAAAAAAAAAAAATTAAGTTTAGCAAAACCTTCAGTCTTCAAAAAAAAAAAAAAAAAAAACCAAGAATCCATTAGAAATGGCCTCACCGACTCTGCCGTAACACTCGCATCTTTCGCCTTCCCAATCTGCTCTTCCAACAGCTTAGCATTCCTCTCATCCTCACTCTTCTCCATCCGCTCTTTCCGCGCAACAGCTTCCTGCCGGGCCAACGTTTCCGGTGATTTATCAACCCAAGAAATAAAGGGACCCTTCTCCGTCATTTCCAATGTGATTGTTCCTTCGCTTTCGAGAGTTCGTACAAAGCCATTCAGCGAGTTCCAAGCAGTGGAGTTCATGTGCACGTGGTTTCGATCCGCAATATATTCTTGGTACACGACGTTTGCGTGGACACGTTTCGTGCCGTGGCTGATGCGCAGAATCTTGAGAAAGTCACTCTTGAACTCTGTTTTTTTTTTTTTTTGAAAAGCAAAGTCAAGACGCCTTTAGCTTCAGCAAAGGAACATTCCAACAAACAAAAAAACAGGTATTCAGAAAAAAGAGGCGCAAAAAACACACTCACGTCCTGAGAATCCAGAAACGTACTTTCCAGCGTTTTCGGCAAACAGACCCATCTGCCGTTGATGTGCCTCACTCGCGCAGTGGCACTTGAATCCGTTTTCATCTCTGCGCGAACAATGATATGGGGGGGGGTCAAGGACTTTCGACTGACGCTTTTCGCTCGTCCTTACCGGCATTGTTTTTCGCACATTTGGCAGTACTGGGAGCAACAGGGTTCAGCGTCAATGATTCCTGTCAAGTCTCGGGGCTCACCCATCGCAGCTTCTGCAGTCCCTTTGCCTTGATACGGTTGGCGATTGCCTTGGGCGTCATGAATCCATCCTTGGCCATTCTTGATTTTGAGGTGGTGTGCTTTTTTTTTTAAATTTATTTACGTTCACTTGAGAAATAGACACTTGTTTGGTAAATATTTACTTCCTCAACGGCTCTCAACGCAACGCCACGTTGGCAACTGGAATACCGGGACGGTACACACGCGAGCATTCACGCGCAGCTAGCTAGTGCTGCAGAGGCAGCGAGCCTAAGGAAACCTGGCCTCGATCGCGCACGTCCCAGCCAGCATCGCAGCAGCCAGCAAAGACAGTCCCAACTTGTGCCACAGACGCCGCATTCCCACCAACTTCCCAAATGACTTCAACGTTTGCAAATCGCCAATTTAGTGAAAATGAAAAAGAAGACAACCCAACTTCACCTTGAAACTGTCAAAATTTTTTAAAACCTCACCCAAAATCCGAAACTTGAACGAATGAGGGCTGCAGCATCGTCCATGTACCTCCTCCTGCTTACAGGCTGTGCCGTGTTTGCGCAACAGAGCCAGCCAACTACATCAACAACGGCCGCCGCCGCCCTGTCAATACCTGCCTCTACAAGCTCTCAAGCGTCAGGCCCGTCAACTTCTCAGCAGCAACCCAGCGCTACCGGATCATCCAGTCAGCAAGCCGCACCCACACAGGCCCCAATCACTCAAGTCGGAGGTCCCCCACTGCCACGCTACGGAGCAAGCGCCCAACTCATCCGAGACCAGGGCCTGATCGTCTTTTTCGGTGGACACGTGGGAACTCCGCAGAACGGGTTCTACGTAGACTTGAATGCACCTTTCCAGTTCCAAGTCCCGCAAACGATCGTGACCCTTTCCGTCACGAAAGCTTTCACATTCAGTACGGGGGAATGGAACTCGGTGACAAACACAAATTTAACGATTCCAGCGCCGAATTTGGATTCGGATCCGAGAGTGACTGCGTACGGTGTGTCGGCTATTGCTCGTGGTATTGATGTGGGAGCAACGGAGAATCGCGATGTCTTCTACTACTTGTTTGGCCAAAACTATAACGTGTTGATTGACTCTACCGTTTACCAGTTGCGTTTCTTTTGTCTTTTCTTTCTTATCTCTCTGGGTGCATTCATTTCCTCTAATGCTTGCCTCTCTCTCCCACACAACACAGATACAACCAAGGAAGCAATCTCATTGGAGTCTTGAACAAACAGCCAAACCCCCCACCAGGACGAGACCGTGCAATTTCATGCATGATCGATCCAAGCACTCTCCTAATCCACGGAGGAATGTCCGGAACAGACAACGACGTCAAAACTCTCACCTTACGAAGCACATTATTCGTTTCCCTCAAGAACATTTCCGGCACAGAAAAGGCATGGCTTCCTTTACAGGACAACAGCCAAGGCCCAACACTGCATGATCATATGGGAGAGTGTCTCCGCGGGAATGTGTATGCAGTGGGTGGAGTCACGGATCAGTTGACGCCAGACGGCAATGCTGTCGTTGCGCCCATGGAGCACGTGTGGGTGTTTAGCTATGACAAGGATTACACGCGCGGATCGTGGACAAAGGTTCCGGTGAACGCCCCAGACGGCGTTCCTACACCGCGCCGGTCGGGGACTTTGACAGCATGTAACCAAAACAATTCAACCCTAAAAATTTTTACTTACACGCACGCCCTTCTTATCAGTGGATCCAAACGGCGACATTCTCCTTCTTCACGGAGGAACCGCTGTCGACTTCTCAGAAACCTACAGCGACCTTTGGGAACTCAACGTAAAAACCTACACTTGGAAACGCCTCACCCCATCCATCTACTCAAGACACAGCCACAACGCAATCGCCGTAAACGGAATGCTCATTACAGCTTTTGGTGTCATGTCAGACTTTAACTCTACCAAAGTTCCAAACGTGGTTACTCCGCCTTTGTGGGTGTACGACAGCACAACCAACAAGTGGGGCGGCTTCCCGGCATCCGCAGCACTTTCTCCAGCACCGCCAGGCCCAATGCCCGCTCACGTCCCAGCATTCAGCACACAAACACAAACCGCCCAACCTCCACCTGCAACCGGTGTGAACCCAGCCATCATTTACGGTTCCATTGCCGGCGTCATTGCTCTTATCTTGGCTGTATCTGCATACGTCACAGTACGAAACCACAAGAGAAACAACTCGGAAAAGGAGTTTGTTGAAGAAAATATTGCGGACCAGTTGCATGCAGAAGACCGAGACCTCACAGCAGCTCACGCAGGGATCATGGGGAGAGAGGAATCTCACGGGAGAAACAGTCGTATGGTGGGAGGAAAACTTGCCAAACTGATTCACCAGAAATCAACCGGAATTTACAGCACTGAAGTGATGGACGATGAAGAAGCACCAGAAGCAGACAAGAGAAAAAGTACAAGCAGTATCGAGTCTTACAGCAGCGCGCAAATTCGTTACATTCTCGAAAACACTGACGCACCTGCAGCCGGCGCTTCGGATCCCAAGTCTCCTGGTACAAACGAAGGATCCGGCAGTGACAGCGGAGGCAACCGATCCTCCATAATGTCTGGTATCGTTGGCCGTCCCATCAGCTTGCTCGGATCCATCTTGAACAAAATGAGCACAGAAGACCTCAAAAACGTTGTTGCCTCGGACAAGCCAGGCGGTTCCAAAAACCGAGCAAGCATGATCTTTTTCAAAGAAGAAGCCCCCAAAGAACCACTCCGACCATGGGAACTTCCAGGAATGGGTGTCCAATCCCAATCAAAACGTCCCACCTCTCAACAATTTGCACCAGGCTCCGTGATTGGCGGTCCCGCAACCTCAATGAGCCGTGACCCATCCCGCAGTTCCCTCATGCTTGCCCAAGAAAAACGCATCAACCTAAACGGACTCATTGGAGAACTCCCCGCCATCGATTTAGACCGCGACTCCACAGGGTCCACCTACAACACCAACTACCACAAAATGAACCGCGTCCCAAGTTACGCCAGCACCGGCAGCTACAATAACAACAACACCAACACCATGCAAGCAGCAGGCCGCCAAAACAGCCGCCACTCCTACACAAACATGCACATTGCCTCCTCAGCAAGCGACTTGAACAAACGTGTCTCCGTATACTCCAACAGCAGCAGCAGCGCGTACAGCAGCACAGCACCTTCAAGCGTGGAAATGTATGATCCAGATCCAACACAAAGCATGCGCGCGTTGTTTGCACGGTTCACGGATGAACAGATTTTGTACAGTTGGAACGCGTATAGCGCAACGACGGGCCATGTTTACACGATTGAACAAGTATCGGCTATGCGTGCGATGCATTCGCAAGTGACAGATTCGGAGACTCCGCTGGCAGAAGTTGAGAAAAATATTTTGGATAAAAGAGACGCAAAAGGAAGTCCATTGACCATGACTGAGCCTCTTACGATAGACTAGTTTGAGTTCTTTTTTTTTGAACCTTTTTTTCTTTTTATTTATCGACTGTATAACGCGAAAAATGTCCGTGGTAATAATAGAAACCAAATCTCATGAACAATGGCGAATGAATTGAAACAACATACAATAACGAGGAAAAAGCGCAAAAAAAAACTCAATTCAAATCAACGCCGCGCACCAACAAAATGGCAAGCACCTCGCGCGCCATCTCAACCAAAATTCGCACTCCTTCAATTTGCTGAAGCGGCAGTTTCAGCGCAGCGCTCAACTCATCCATTCGCCCACCTCCCAATACTTGATGCACAATCAAGTCGATATGTACCATTCCAAGTTCTTGAATCACAACTTGCTTCGCCTGACCCACGCAAAGAAATCACCGTTAGTTTCTCCGAAAAAAAAAAAAAAAAGTAACAAAAAACCTTTTCCAACGAATTCACAACAGCCTCAAACCCATTCTTCCCTTGCCCCGACTTCCACACAAGATTCCCAACCACACCACTCACTCTCAACTGATCCTCCCAGGCAAACGCACCCATATTCGATACAACGACGTCCAAAACATCAGACAACATACATCCTCCCTTCACGCAATCTACTCTCAACATGGGTGCCCCAGTCATCACCGATCCGGACTCTTCAAAAGTTCGTTTTTCAAGCGCGTCGAAAAAGTACGGGTCCAAATCTTTTTGAATCATGTTAGACGGAGGTACAGGAGTGCCCATGTATGCGAGTTGGAGGAAGCGGTCAACGAATTGGACAGAGGATGTTGCGGAGCTTGGTTTGAGTAAGCTTGTGAGCGAGTGTGCGTCGGATGTTTGGACAGCTGCTTCGAGGAGGACGAGCTGTAGTGAGAGCATCTGTTTTGTTTAATGTTTTGCCCGAGGTGTGAATCAATGTTTAAAAAAACTAAAGCTATTTTTTTGGATGGAACTCAACTGCTTCAGTCGGTTTAGAAACCCCAGTCAAGATACCAAACACAGTCTGATCATCACGCCTCGTTTCGTGCGCCGCCAAACTCTCAACCCTCACTTCCAGAACATTCGACAACAGCGGCACAAGCAACCCACCACGCGTGGACAAATTCACAAGCTCCGTCAAACACGCAACAGCATTTTCAAGCCGCGCATCATTCGACTTTGCAAAAAGCTGAAACAGCGAAACTTTGAGAAAGTCGCGTGCGAGGCATTCGCAGATACGCGTGTAGTCTTTTGGAAGTAGAATCCGCAGCTTTTCTGACAGCGCGTTGATAAACGTCCAGAGAGAGTAAAAGGACTCGGAACAGGCTGGATTATCGGTTTCCATCATCTTGATGAACCTCAGCACCAGTTCTTGGAACTAGCCAAACAAAAAAAAAGAATCATATTAAACTACATAAACATTTCTAATTGATCTTCGGATTCGCTTAGTTACTCACCAAAGTCTCTGCCAACAACGCCGAGCCGTGCAAATAGTTTGAAAACCGCTCCTTCATCAGCTCGCCTTCTTTCTTTGGTTCAATCACAAGTTTCATTTTCAGCAGCGACTCTGGATCATCCACAGCCGAATCATCCGCCTCCGTTGTAAGGTTGTAGTCGTCAAGAGATTGAAACACGTCCAAAAGATGCAGTATTCCCTTTTGGGCCAGAGACGCCAGCGGTTCATCCTGAAACAACTGCTCCAGAAGCGTGTCAAAGAGGCTGAATTGAATTTTGTCTGAGGACTGTTGCTGGGCAGTTGGAATCAAGGGTGGTGGCGACGGACACAGGAGCGACTCTTTGCTCGCATTGGAGGAAGAAAACAGCGACGAGGAAGTGGAATTGTACGCATTCAGCGTCGCATCGCTCGATGACTTGCAGTACTCATTCAACTGCGGAGAACTAGTCTGCCTCTGTGGACGACCATCAACTCTCCCACAGTCCAAGAAGTGCGCCAATAAATACGGGTCCCTCTCACCCACATGCACAATCAGCAGAACAAGAAGGTCCAAACCCATTTTGCAATGGTTGTAACAGCCACGCGCGGGATTTGTCAGTAACGCAAGCATTCGAAGCAGTGCAAGTCGCGACGCGTCGTCCGAGACAAGTTCACGCGTGTGGCACATGACTGCGAGCATGAAAAGACGCGTGATTGGAACTAATATCCCGACTGGTTTATCGAGTGCAGCGAGTTCTGCAGCGGCTTCGAGCACGTGAGTTTCGAGCATGTACGCAGCGAGACAAGATTCTTGAGGCATTGGCGATGATGATGGAATCAAAGCGCCAGACCCAGATGTCGCTGCTGAAGGTGTAATCAAACTGCGTTGCCTCTCTCTGCTCATGTACTTGCACATCTGGTCCAAGTGGTACGCAATGTTGGTGTCGGCAACGCCAGTCTCTGCAGGCACCGTGCAGTCAACCACGCCCTCAGCCACGGAGTAGTAGTGCGACACAACGTGCTTCCAGTGCATTTCGAACGCGTCGCTGTCGCTGCTCGCGCTCGGCGCAGATGCAAACAGGCCGCCAAAGAGTTGCCACATGTTCTTATTTGTTTTTGTGGAGCAAAAAGTGTTCTGTGGAAATAACCGAACTCATAAAAAAACACTTCGCCAATCAGATCCCGTTGAGAACATGGCAAGTTATGAACGCTTTCATCGCAGCAACCACAGCAAACTTACCCTCTCTTCAACTGCGAACTCACACCAACTAGTCGGATTGGGAGGTACGCAAACCACCAGCGCATGCACGGCGCCAACCCACACACGGCATCATCAATCATCCCTTCCGCTTGCTAAACACCCCCTCTACAGGAGAAATGGTCAAAGTCCCGCAACAGGCCATACTACTTCAATAAGACAACAAACGAATCCGTATGGGACAAGCCAGACGGCTTCGACGGCCCCGCCGCAAAGCCACCGGGATCGGAGGGTAAAGTGCGTGCAAGCCATCTGCTCGTCAAGCATAAGGACTCCCGGCGTCCGTCTTCGTGGAGAGAGGTGTGTTATGCGTTTGCCCATCCGAGACACTTTCCGGATGCATGTTCCCTATAACATTGTCATCGGATGCAACAGAATGTTATCACTCGCTCTCGCGAAGACGCTGCGCAAATTATTGACGGTATTTTTTCATCCAAATCTGGGTAAATCCCGCTGTCTCATCCCAATCTCACGACCCCTTTTTTTTTTTGTGTTCGGGATTTCGTTCAGGTTACAGACAACAAATTACGAGCGGCGAAACGGACTTGGCCACCCTTGCAAAGGTGAATTCCGACTGCAGCTCGGCTCGTGCGGGTGGAGACTTGGGCTTTTTCGGACGTGGACAAATGCAGAGTGAGCAAGCACCCTTTCCTTTCGTCGACATCCGTTTTTTTACTAACGCGCGTTCAAAACTCTCTCCCTGGCGATGCTTTTCAGAATCGTTTGAAGATGCCACGTACGTGTTGGATCGAATCTTCTTTTTTGACGTGTACTTTTCCAAGCGTCTAACCACACCACATGTTTGTACAGCTACGCCCTTGAAGTAGGTGAACTCAGTCAAGCCATATACAGCGACAGTGGTGTGCATCTTATTCTGAGAACCGCGTGATGCCCTAACCTCCGCTCTCGCGCCGACTCCGTCCTGTGGGATGAATAAAATAAAAAAAAACGTGCCCATAAAATAATATATATCCATCTCCACCCACTTTTTTATTTTTTGTATTTCTGCTTCAAAACAAACCAGGACTCTCCGAAAATGCCAAAGATGCACACGCCGCTCCCTCAGGAGCTGGCCGAAGAATTCACGAAAGCAGCCAGCATTCTCGAGGTAAGACTTTGGATGCATTCGCGTCCTTGTAACTTGGGCGCGTCTTTATTGTTTTTTTTTTATTTTTGTTACAGCATTTTGTGAAAGGAACCACCCAACTTGACCAAGCACTCATCCCGCCGCATATCATCGCCAATGCAAAAGGCGTCGCCGTGCTCACGATCGTGAAAGCTGGCTTTATTTGGAGCGGCCGCGCAGGGACTGGTTTGGGTGAGTGGTAGTCTTTTGCAAACGAGAGAGAGAGAGAGAGAGAGAACGCGTTGTGTTGCTGTCTTTATCTTTTGCAGAAATGATCATCCACTCAGCAGTGTGTTTTATTGTTTTTTTTTTTTCCAGTGGTTGCGCGTCTTCCAGATGGACGATGGAGTGCGCCCAGCGCGATTGCGGCTGGTGGCGCGGGGGTGGGCGCACAGATTGGGGCGGAAGTGACAGACTCTGTCTTTATTTTGAATTCAGAGAGTGCTGTCAAGGCATTCTCGCACGGCGGCAAGTGAGTCGGATTTTTTTCTCTTTGGAACGAATCAAGGAGGATGAAAAAAAACAACTAAAAACCACCAAACACAAAAGCGTCACATTCGGAGCAAACTTATCGATCGCAGCTGGTCCAGTCGGAAGAAGCGCGGAAGGAGCCGGTTCCATAGCGAATATGGCTCCAATTTACAGCTACAGCAAAACCAAAGGTCTCTTTGCGGGTGTCTCGTTCGAAGGACTCGTCATTATTACGAGAAAGGAAACCAACGCCAGGTTTTACGGTGGAATCAGTGGCACAGCAACTCCGCAGGATTTATTGTCCGGTCGAGTAACGCCTCCCGCAGAAGCAGAAGTTTTGTACCGCGCATTGAATGCCAGAGGTTTCGGTAGCAACATGGATCCCGGAGGAACATCACAAGAACCAAATGGTGGCAGCATATCCTCCGGACTCGGGCAACGCATGGGAACAAGCAACTCGCAGCAGCAGCCACACCCTTCAACAAAGAAGCAACCCCCACCTCCTCCACCCCCTCACCCAACAACAAGGCAAATCCACTCTGCAAGCACTTCTCAAACTTTCCAAACACCTCCACAAGCACCCCCCAAACCAATGTTGCTCCAAAAAAAGCAGCCACCTAGTTTGCCCCCACATCCAGTAACATCTGGCACACTCCCCGCATACGCAGCAGTAGCAGCACCAACCCCGAATAACTCAACCGGAAAAGTGCCTCCAAGACCTTCTCCAACGTCCATCGCAAGTGCAAATGCATCACAAAGCCGTGTTATCCAGCAAACCCCTGCTCAACCGCCAGCGCTGCCTGCAAAACATCCCATGTCGATAAAATCAGTTACGGCGCTGTACGATTTCGATGGACAGCGTGCTGGTGATTTGTCATTTATTACAGGGGATCGGATCCTTGTGTTGAAAGATCAAGGAGAGTGGTGGGAAGGTGAATTGAAAGGTGTCAAAGGAGTGTTTCCCTGCAATTATGTTCAGTGAGAGAGACCAGAGAGTCTGAGTGAGAAATACAAGCGCGTTTCATTGTATATTTTAGGGTTGTTGGGGCGCGAGGGTGAAGACCCGCAAGCACAAGGCAGGCAGGCCCGTTCAGCAGACTGCGTTGAGCGTGGCAAAGTGCCCGGACGAGGACGCGCGGGTTCAGGCGAAGCGAGAATGCTCAGCAGCTGAAGCAGTGGAAGCCCAGTCGCTGCGTGATTCAGAATCACGCGACTGAATCGACAAGCCCGCCAATTTTATATTCTGGAGACGCAAAAACAGCAGAGAGCCACAGTGCAGCATTGTTCGGTTACCGTGCGCAAAGACGGTAACCGCACTTGCGAACCAGTCGGCGACCACTTCATCGCTGAAGCAAACAGCGTCAACCACTTTTGATTGCTGCTTATGCAAAATCTTTTCCAATCACAAACAATTTTTCGCCGACAATAAATTGGAGCCAACTCCGGTGACACAAAAACAACAATCAAAACATGCTTCTCGCATTCGCGCTCGCTGCCTTCGCTGTCTCTGTCCACGCAGCAACCTCCAACAAGGGCCACAGCCTCGCAGCCAAGGACACCACAACGATCGTCCAACTCGGCCAAACAGCATTCCAATGCAAGAGCAAAGACGTTAAACTGGACAAGAGCACAAATCACAAGTTTGTCTTTCCCGCAACTCTGACCACCAAGACCTGCGGCATGGGCGTGGACCGCGCTGTGGCCCCGTTTCTGAACATGAAGGCAACGTGCCCAAACAACAGGAACACCGACTACCACTTGTTTGGTAAACAAAAACACCCCCTCTTATTTTAACGTGCCTTACAAGTTACCCTTTACCCCTCGCTAAACTCATTACGCCAGACCCAGCAAAGGTGTGCCAAACCTGCCGCAAGTTCGACGGCAAGGTATGCACTCCTGCCCAGTCTAGCACGGTCAGGAAGAGCTTGCTCAAGTCCAAGCGACAAGACGATATTTCAAACGGCGGGTGCGAGATGATGGACGACGGATCATTTCTCTGCGATTACAACGCCATTGATATTTGGTATCTGGACGAGTCGCCCATCTCGTTCAACGACATTTACTTTCTTGCGGTAAACAATTTCCACTTTCTTCTGATTCCCCTTGCTGCCATTTTACTAAAAATGAACAAAATATGAATAACAGGATGACATCAACAACAACCAAACCGGTCAATGGGAATACTACTTTTTCAACACCCAATCCTACATCAACAACATTTCAAACTACACAACCCTCGCCGGCGCAGTGCAAAGCACAGACTGCTGGTGTGGAACCACGTCCCCAGATGCACTGGGCGATCCGCTCACCCCTGCTTCCCAGTGTGGGTTCGACTTTCCGTGTTTCACGGACCTTGGGTGCGATTTGCACTGTAAGCCAAACTATGATGGAAAGACTGCCATGATGGTCAACTTTAGAAGGTGAAGGATTTTTCCCGCTTACTTTGAGCATCAGACGCGCGACTTATATGACTGACGCGTCGTGTAATGATTGCATTTTTCTCCAGACAAACCAGCAGCTTTGTTTCTTTGCCAGGTGAAGACAGTTACTACTGGTACTGGGCAGAGGTACAGATCAACACCAACGGGGGGCGCCAAAAACGGAAAACTAACAACCTTTTTTTTTCAAAACCCAGGCGAAAGATGACGACCTTGAAGTGTACGATCCTCAAGAGTTTGAAAAAGACGCCATCGTTTCTCCCACTTCAACTCCCGCAGCAATGGCCACGGTGCCTTCGAAATCCTCTGGTAGCATCATCGCAGCCATGTCTGCTGCAGTGTTTCTGTTCTCATTCATGTCTGTTTAACGTGGTTTGCTTTGGATCTTTTTGTTAAAGCCGTGACAGTGACAGTAAATAAAGCAGGGATTTATGATCAGACTTGGCAACCTTATTTTCGTCAAAAACAACGTCTGGTCACATGACTTGTATTGACTGGTTACGGTTTTCTTTCTGTGATATTCTAACTGTGGACATTGTTGTCACATATAGTCTTGGGGCATTTACAGTGCACATCCAAACAGCATCTTCTCTTTCCTGTCTCAAGGAACCCAGCGCCTCAGCAACAATGATCATGCAAAACTCACTTGCAACATCAAAAAATAAAAAAGAAGCATCCTCTAATGAGAAGGACGACATTCAATGCAAAAGAAATAAGAAAAACAAAAAACCCAACAACATCAACCCCCCCCCTTTACAACCCTTTACAAATCCTCTAATGCAGAGGCTCTGTCGCAGGATCTTCAACCTCAACTGTATCCTCATCAGGCAGCCTTGCAGGCATTGACTCTGACACTGACTCACTTGGGGATGGTGACAGAAGCGATGCTACCAGTTCAGAAATGCCAGCCAAGAGACAGAAGCGAACAGAGCAGGAAGAGATTGACATGATGGCATGAGAATCAATTGGCCTCCCTCCTGCGGTGGCATTGAAGTAGTCAGAAATGAATCCTTCAAAAGTGGAGCTGAAACCGAAACAAAAAAAGCCTGATGTTGCTGGTGCGCTTGACAATATAGGAAGCAGTGTTGGCGGTGGTTTAAGTGAAATGGCAAAGGCGATTGTGGGAACTGTTGGTCACCAGGCTGATTCTACCCTGATATTTTTGCCAAACCAGGAAGACAGAATATCTGTTTGTCATTTTGAGAGCCTGGTCAGATGTCAAAATCGCAAATGATCATGTTCGCATCAATGACAATTTGCGCATTCAGTGCAGGATAAAAGTGGCGACAGTAATAGCCTTCAAAATCATATGGCTCCTCAATTTTGAATAGGGACCCATCTATAGCAAGGTAGGCATTCGGAAATTTCGCATAACTGGACATTACAATTCTGCAGCGTTCCCACTCTTGCGCAGTTTGAGGCAATTGTACAAACATTAGTTTCAGCAGATGGTTGATAACAGCAACAACTTGCCATATGAATTGGCTGGCAGAACTCTTGCTCATGCCGGCAAATCCAGCCAACTCATCCAGTGTTCCAGGATGTGCAAGATACTGCAGTGTGACAGCCAATCGATCCTCAATCGAAAATTGCGCATTCCAGTGAAGGGGTTGGTGAACATATGACCATTCCGTTTCAATAAGATTGAGAAGTGCCTGGAAGGTCTGCTGTTTGCAGTGAAATTTGCACTTGTACCAGTGGCAGCTGTATTTGCTTTTGTTTTTCAATGACTGCCATTGACTGATTCAAGAAGATAGCTTCTACTGGGAATCAGCTCATATTGCTCAGCCATCCAGTGTTGCAACAGCTATAGCAACAGGCACCACCACACCTGCGACAACAGACATGACTGCTGTTGCTGCAGCCACTATGCGCAGATCCATTTGCAACTTGTCACAGGCTGCAAATTGGTCAGTTTCAGGGTCACAGTGTGTTAATTGGCTGCTTACCAGGAGTGTTGTTTGCTCCTTTTTTTTAAAGGAGATGAATTCAGAAAAAAAGGAGCTCTTTCACCTCCTTTTTTTGGGGGAAATAAAAGGAGCAACATTTTTTTTTTGACCAATCAGATTTTTTCTTCGGAAAAACATATTTCCCCCCCCTGAAATGGTTATTTCCCCCCCCCCCCCCCCCCCCCCCCTTTTTTCACAAAAACACCCACCCCCACAACCCCCCCCCCCCACCCCCAATAACTCTAC